>BMAV01019979.1:0-15096 GCA_019973955.1 Trichonephila inaurata madagascariensis
TAAATTCGGGTTATGCCCAACGGTTTTTTTAAATTCGTTTCCTTTTTAATAGGGCTGTTTTGTGCGACATGCCCACCACTATTTTTTTTTTAAACCTAGAAACTTATCAAAATGACCCATTTCACTCGAAATTTGACCAGGGGAACCAAATCTGGTCTCCTTTAAGAAATTCCCGTAAAATTTTTTTTAAAATTAAAAAAACCCTTTTTTGAAAACCAACCTATTTTTGGGTTCAAAACCAGCTTACCGACAGATTTTAAAAAACCCCCCCCAAATTTTCACCAAATTTAGTTTTTCTTGCACAGAATTCAACGCTGATCACGAATATGTAAAATTTTTCGAAATTCCAAATAGTTTAAAAAATTATGCCCCCGGTTTTTAATTGAAATTGTGCCCCTCTTTCAATAGTCTGTTTCAGTGACATGCCCCCCACTATTTTTTTTTTTTTTTTTCTTTGGGAAACCTTTTCCAAAGGGGGCCCTATTCACTGAAATTTGACCAGGGAAACCAAATCTGGTTTCCGTTTCACGAAATTCCGTAATTTTTTTAAAATAAACACCTTTCCTTTTAAAAAGACCTATTGGACTTTAAAGGCCCTTTCCGACCGATTTTAAAAAAAGGGTTCATTCGAACGAGAGGCCGCCGGTAAACCGAAAAAACACTTTTAAAAATTACCCTACCGAGTTATTGCACTTTGGTAATGCATTTTATGACAAGTATCAGAAAAAAACCCAAAAAAAATAAAAAAAAATTTTAAATTTTGGGTATTATCCTTTTTGAACACATTCGTCTTTTAAAATGGGCTTAATTGCGACGCATTTTCTTTTTCCCTTTCGTTTTTACTTTTTTTGTCTTCCCCCAATTCCAAAATTTTCCTTTGTTTTTCTTTTTTGCACATAATTCAACGCTGATCACGAATATGTATAGCGCCTTCGAAATTTAATTAGTTCAAATTTTTGCCCAACTGTTTTTTTGAAATTCGTCCCCCTTTCAATAGTCTGTTTCCCCGTGACATGCCCAAAATTTTTTTTTTTTTTTAATCCTTGGGAAAATTATCAAAGTGACCCCTTTCACTCTCGAAAATTTTACCAGGAATCCAAATAAAGTCTCCGTTTCAAAAATTTCTGAAATTTTTTTTAAAAAAAAACACCTTCTTGAAAACGACCTATTTGGTTTTAAAGCCAACGTACCGATGTTTTTAAAAAAACCTTTCCCAAATTCCCAAACTTAAATTTTCCCAAATTCAACGCTGATCACGAATATTTTGGCGCTTGTAAAAATTTCCCAATTAGTTCAAAAGTTGTGCCCAACGGTTTCTTGAAATTCGCCCCCTTTTTTTCAATAGTCTGTTTCAGTGACAACCCACCACTTTTTTTTTTTACCCTAGTAACTTACCAAAGTGACCCTTTTCCTGGGAATTTTGACCAGGAACCCAAATGGTCTCTGTTTTACGAAATTCTGTAATTTTTTAAATGAAACACCATTTTGAAAAACCGAACTATTTGTCTTAAAACCCCAACTTCCCGACTGATTTTAAAAAAAGGGGTGTCATTAAACGAGAGGCCGCCGGAAAACCCAAAGACCGAAACATTACCCCGATTATTAGAACTCGAGTTATTGCATTTTTGGTAATGCATTTCTATGACAAGATCAGAAAAACCGAAAAAAGTAAAATATTTTAAATTTGGTATTACCCCTTTTAAGCATTGTTTTTAATATGGGCTTAATTGGACGATTTCTCTTTCCGTGCGTTTGATCATTTTTTTGTCTTCCTCCAATTTTAAAACTTAGTTTTTCTTGCACAGAATTCAACGCTGATCACGAATATGTATGCGCGTGAAATTCCCCAAATTTGTTCAAAATTTTTGCCCAATTGTTTCTTTGAAATGCGTCCCCCTTTTAATAGTCCGTTTCCCCGTAAACCCACCATATTTTTTTTTGCCAGAAACTTCCAAATTTGCCCCATTTCCCCTCGAAATTTTACCAGGAATTTAAATCTTTCCGTTTCAAGGAAATTCCCATTCTTTTAAAAAAAGAAACACCTTCCCGAAAAAAAACCTATTTGGCTTCAAAACCCGCTTACCGACCGATTTTAAAAAAACCCGCCAACTCAAAAAACTTAAATTTTCTTCCACAGAATTCCACGCTGATCACGGATATGTATGGCACTTGTCGAAATTCCAAATAGTTGAAAAAATTATGCCCAAACGGTTTCTTTGAAATTGAGGCCCTTTGAATAGTCTGTTTTCAAGTGACAAGCTCCACCACTATTTTTTTTAATTTTAGAAACTTATCAAAGTGACCCATTTCACTTGGGAAAATTTTACCAGGAATCCAAATTGGTCTCCGTTTCACGAAATTCCCGTAATTTTTTTTAAAATGAAACACCTTCTTTGAAAACCAACCTATTTTGGCTTCAAAGTTACTTACGACCGATTTTAAAAACCGGCCAATTCTCACCAAATTTAGTTTTTTTTTGCAAGACTTCAACGCTGATCACGAATATGTATGGCAACTTGTCGAAATTCCAAATAGTTCAAAAGTTATGCCAACGGTTTCATTGAAATTCGTGCCCTTTCAATAGTCTGTTTCAGTACATGCCCACCCCTATTTTACCCTAGAAACTTACCAAAGTGACCCATTTCCTCCGAAATTTCACCAGGAATCCAAATCTGGTTTCCGTTTCACGAAATTCCTGTAATTCTTTTTAAAAATGAAACACCTTCTTGAAAAAACCAACCTATTTGGCTTCAAAGCCAGCTTACCGACCGATTTTAAAAAACCGGCCAATTCTCACCAAACTTAAATTTTCTTCCACAGAATTCAACGCTGATCACGAATATGTATGGCACTTGTCGAAATTCCAAATAGTTCAAAAGTTATGCCCAACGGTTTCATTGAAATTCGTGCCTTTTTTAATAGTCTGTTTGTGACATGCCCAACACTATTTTTTAACCTTTGAAACTTATCAAAGTGACCCATTTTACTCGAAATTTGACCAGGGAAACCAAATCTGGTCTCCGCTGCAGAAATTCTGTAATTGTTTTAAAATGAAACACCTTCTTAACAAAACGACCTATTTGGCTTTAAAATTGAACTTACCGACCGATTTTAAAAAAAACCCGGGGGTCATTCGAACGAGAGGCCTACCCCAAACCCAAAAAAACTTAATACATTACCCGGATTATTAGAACCGAGATTCCTTTGAAAAAGCTTTTTAGACAAGTATAGAAAAAGAAAAAAAAAAAAAAAAATTTAATTGTGGTATTACCTTTTAAAGCATTCGTCTTTAATATGGGCTTTTAGCGACGCATTTTTTTTTCCGTGGTTTGACATTTTTTTTTTCTTCCTCCACCCTACCAGATTAGTTTTTTTTGCACACAATTCAAAGTGATCACAATATGTATGCCTTTTTTCGAAATTCTAATTAGTTCAAAATTTAGCCCCAAGGTTTCATTGAAATTCGTGCCCCCATTAATAGCGTTTTGTGACATGCCCACCATTTTTTCCCTAGAAACTTGCCAAATTACCCCCTTTCACCCCGAAATTTGACCCGGAATCCAAACGTTTAGAAATTCTGTAATTTTTTAAATTAAAACCTTCTTTTAAAAAGACCTATTTGGTTTAAAACAACTTACCGACCGATTTTAAAAAATCGGGTGTCATTCGAACGAGAGGCCGCCGGCAAAAAACCCAAAGAACCTAAAAAATTTCCCCGGATTAAGAACTCGAGTTATTGCACTTTTAATGCATTTCTATGACAAGTATGAAAAAAAAAAGAAAAAAAATAAAAAAAAATTTTAAATTTTGGTGTTATCCTTTTAAGCACATTCTTTAAATGGGCTTAATTGGACGTTTCTTTTCCGTGGTTTGGATATTTTTTTCTTCCTCCATTGTACCAAACTTAGTTTTTTCTTGACAGAATTCAACGTGATCACGAATATGTATAGGCCTTTGAAATTCTAATTGTTAAAAATTTATGCCCAAAATTTTTTTGAAATTGTCCCTTCTTTTTAATAGTCCGTTTCAGTGAATGCCCACAACTATTTTTTTTTTAGAAACTTACCAAAGTTTCCCATTTCCTGAAATTTGACCGGAATCTAAATCTGGTTCCGTTTCGGAAATTCCCGTAATTTTTTTAAAAAATGAAACACCTTTTTGAAAACCAACCCATTTGTCTTTAAAGCCAGCTTTTTCCGACCGATTTTAAAAAACCTGCCAATTCTCACCAAACTTTAAATTTTCTTCCACAGAATTCCGGCTGATCACGAATATGTATGGACTTGTCGAATTTCCAAATAGTTCAAAAGTTATGCCCAAGGGTTTCTTTGAAATTCGTGGCCTCTTCTCAATAGTCTGTTTCAGTGACATGCCCAAAACTATTTTAATCCCAGAAACTTATCAAATTGGACTCATTTCACTCGAAATTTGACCAGGAATTCAAATCTGCTCTCCGTTTCCACGAAATTCATGTAATTTTTTTAAATGAAACACCTTCTTTGAAAACCAACCTATTTGGCTTCAAAGCCAGCTACCGGACCGATTTTAAAACCGGGCCAATTCTCACCAAATTTAGTTTTTCTTGCACAGAATTCAACGCTGATCACGAATATGTATAGCGCCTTCGAAATTCTTAATTATTCAAAAATTTATGCCCACCTGTTTTGAAATTGTCCCTCCTTCAATAGTCCGTTTCAGTGACATGCCCACCACTATTTTTACCCTAGAAACTTACCAAAGTTGCCCATTTCACTCGAAATTTGACCTGAATCTAAATCTGGTCTCCGTTTCAGGAAATTCCTGTAATTCTTTTTAAACTAAAACACCTTCTCTTTGAAAAAAAAAAAACTGACCTATTTACCTTAAAGCCAACTTTACCGAACGGACCTTTTAAAACCGTGCTCATTCAAACAAGAGGCCGCCGGCAAACCGAAAGACACTTAACACATTACCCTACCCAGTTATACTTTGGTAATGCATTTATGACAAGTATCAGAAAAACCAAAAAAGCAAAAATTTTAATTGTGGTATTATCCTTTTGAAATAATATCTGTCTTTAATATGGGCTTAATTGCACGCATTTCTCTTTTCTTCAGTGCGTTTGGATCATTTTTTTATTCCTCCACCTGTACCAAACTTAGTTTTTTCTTAACAGAATTCAACGCTGATCACGAATATGTATAGCGCCTTCGAAATTCTAATTAGTTCAAAAATTTATGCCCACCTGTTTTCTTTGAAATTCGTGGCCTCTTTCAATAGTCTGTTTCAGTGACATGCCCACCACTATTTTTTTTTTAATCCTAGAAACTTATCAAAGTGACCCATTTCACTCGAAATTTGACCAGGAATCCACATCTGCTCTCCGTTTCACGAAATTCCTGTAATTTTTTTTAAAATGAAACACCTTCTTGAAAAAACCAACCTATTTGGCTTCAAAGCCAGCTTACCGACCGATTTTAAAAAACCGGCCAATTCTCACCAAATTTAGTTTTTCTTGCACAGAATTCAACGCTGATCACGAATATGTATGGCACTTGTCGAAATTCCAAATAGTTCAAAAGTTATGCCCAATGGTTTCATTGAAATTCGTGCCCCTTCTTCAATAGTCTGTTTTCAGTGACATGCCACCACTATTTTTTTACCCTAGAAACTTACCAAAGTGAATCATTTCACTCGAAATTTGACCAGAATCCAAATCTGGTCTCCGTTTCACGAAATTCCTGGGTAATTCTTTTAAACTAAACACCTTCTTGAAAACCGGACCTATTTGGCCGTGCCAACTTACCGACCGATTTTAAAACCGGGTGTCATTCGAACGAGAGGCCGCCGGCAAACCGAAAGACACTTATCACATTACCCTACTCGAGTTATTGCAATTTGGTAATGCATTTCTATGACAAGTATCAGAAAACCGAAAAAAGGTAAAAAATTTTAATTGTGGTATTATCCTTTGGAAGCACGTTCGTCTTCTAATATGGGCTTAATTGCGACGTGCATTTCTTTTCAGTGCGTTTGATCATTTTTTGTCTTAATCCAATTCGTACCAAACTTAGTTTTTCTTTGCTCAGAATTCAACGCTGATCACTAATATGTATAGCGCCTTCGAAATTTACTCAGTTCAAAAATTTATGCTCCACCTGTTTCTTTTGAAATTCGTCCCTCCTTCAATATTTCGTTTCATTGACATGCCCACCATCACTATTTTACCCTAGAAACTTACCAAATTTGCCCATTTCACTCGAAATTTGACCAGGAATCTAAATCTGGTTCCGTTTCATGAAATTCCTGTAATTCTTTTAAATTAAACACCTTCTTGAAAATCGACCTATTTGGCTTTAAAGCCAACTTACCGACCGATTTTAAAACCGGGTGTCATTCGAACGAGGCCGTGCCGGCAAAACCCAAAGACACTTAAAACATAACCCTGCGATTATTAGAACTCGAATATTGCACTTTGGTAATGCATTTCTATGACAAGTATCAAAAAAACCGAAAAAAAAGTAAAAAATTTTAATTGCGGTATTATCCTTTTGAAGCATTCGTCTTTAATAGTGGGCTTAATTGCGACGCATTTCTTTCCGTGCGTTTGATCATTTTTGTCTTTCTCCCACCTCGTTTAAACTTAGTTTTTCTGTACAGAATTCAACGCTGATCACGAATATGTATAGCGCCTTCGAAATTCTAATTAGTTCAAAATATATGCTCAACTGTTTCTTTGAAATTCGTCCCTCTTTCAATAGTCCGTTTCAGCAGTGACATGCCCACCACTATTTTTTACCCTAGAAACTTACCAAAGTGACCCATTTCACTCGAAATTTGACCAGGAATCCAAATCTGCTCTCTGCTCAATGAAATTCCTGTAATTGTTTTTTAAAATGAAACACCTTTCTTAAAAACTTCAACCTATTTATTTCAAAGCCAGCTACCGACCGATTTTAAAACCGGCCAATTCTCACCATATTTAGTTTTTCTTGCCAGAATTCAACGCTGATCACGAATATGTATGGCACTTGTCGAAATTCCAACAGTTCAAAAGTTATGCCCATCGGTTTCATTGAAATTCGTGACCTCTTTCAATAGTCTGTTTCCCAGCACATGCCACCACTATTTTTTACCCTAGAAACTTACCAAAGTGACCCATTTCACTCGAAATTTGACCAGGAATCCAAGTCTGTCTCCGTTTCATGAAATCTTGCAATTCTTTTAAACTAAACACCTTCTCTTGAAAACTGACCTATTGACTTTAAAGCCAACTTACTGAAAGATTTTAAGAAACCGGGTGTCATTCGAACGAGAGGCCGCCGGCACCGAAAGACACTTAAAACATTACTCCTACCTGAGTTATTGCACTTGGTAATGCTTTTCTATGACAAGTATCAGAAAAAAAAAACCGAAAAAACGTAAAAAATTTTAATTGTGGTATTATCCTTTTTGAAGCACATTCGTCTTAATAGGGCTTAATTGCGACGCATTTCTCTTTTCAGTGCGTTTGATCATTTTTTTTGTCTTCCTCCACCCGTACCAAACTTACTTTTTCTTGCACAGAATTCAACGTGATCAATGAATATGCATAGCGCCTTCGAAATTTAATTAGTTCAAAATTTATGCTCACCTTTCGTTTCCTTTGAAATTCGTCCCTCTTTCACAGTCCTGCCGCAGTACACCACCACTATTTTTTTTATCCTAGAACTTACCAATGTTGCCCATTTCACTCGAAATTTGACCAGGAATTCAAATCTGGTCTCCGTTTCATGAAATTCTGTAATTCTTTTAAAATTAAACACCTTCTTGAAAAACCGACCTATTTTGGCTTTAAATCCAACTTACTGACCTTCCAAAAATCAAAGTCATTCGAACTGAGAGGCCGTCATAAACCCAGTTAGCATCTTTAAAACATTACCCTGCGATTATTAGAACTCGAGTTATTGCACTTTGGTAATGCATTTCTATGACAAGTATCAGAAAACCACCTGGAAAAAAAGTAAAAAAATTTAAATTGCGGTATTATCCTTTTTGAAGCATTTGGTCTTTAATATGGGGCCAATTGCGACGCATTTCTTTCCGCAGTTTGGATCATTTTTTTTGCCTTCCAATTGTACCAAACTTAGTTTTTTCTGCACAGAATTCAACGCTGATCACGAATATGTATAGCGCCTTCCGAAATTCTAATTAGTCTGCAATTTATGCCCAACGGTTTCTTTTGAACTGTGGCCTCTTTCAATAGCCCTGCTCGCGACATGCCCACCCACTATTTTTTTAATCCTAGAAACTTATCAAAGTAAATCTGGCTCACCGAAATTTGACCAGGAATCCAAATCGCTCAGTTTCACGAAATTCCTGTAATTTTTTAAAATGAAACACCTTCTTGAAAAACCAACCTATTTCTGCCTTTCTCTTCAAAGCCAGCTACTGACCGATTTTAAAAACAGGCCAATTCTCACCAAATTTAGTTTTTCTTGCACAGAATTCAACGCTGATCACGAATATGTATGGCACTTGTCGAAATTCCTAATAGTTCAAAAGTTATGCTCCTATGGTTTCACAGTACCGTGCCTTCTGGCCTAGCTCACTTCAGTGACATGCCCACCACTATTTTTTCTTACCCTAGAAATCCGCTACTAAAGTGACCCACCCATTTCTCATTCGAAATTTGACCAGGAATCCAAATTCCCGGTTCCGTTTCATTAAATTCTGTAATTCTTTTTAAACTAAACACCTTCTTGAAAAACAGACTATTACTTTAAAGCTTGGACTTACTCAACATTTAAAACCGGTGTTTGCCCAACTAGAGGCTGCCGGCAAAACCTAAAGACACTTAAAACATTACCCTGCGATTATGAACTTTGAGTTATTGCACTTTGGTAATGCATTTCTATGACAAGGACAAAACCGGAAAAGTAAAAATTTTAATTGGTGGTATTATCCTTTTGAAGCATTCGTCTTTAATATGGGCTTAATTGCGACGCATTTCTCTTTTCCGTGCGTTTGGATCATTTTTGTCTTCCCTCCAATTGTACCAAACTTAGTTTTTTCTTGCACACAATTCAAAGCTGATCACGAATATGTATATGCTTGTCGAAATTCTAATTATTTAAAATCTATGCCCAACTGTTTCTTTTGAAATTCGTCCCTCTTTCAATAGTCCGTTTCAGTGACATGCCCACCACTATTTTTTTTACCCTAGAAACTTACCAAAGTTACTCCATTTCACTGAAATTTTACCCAGAACAACCTGGTCTCCGTTTCAATGAAATTCTGTAATTTTTTAAAATGAAACACCTTTCTTGAAAACCAAACTCATTGGCTTCAAAGATAGCATACCGACCGATTTGAAAACCGGCCAATTTTCACCAAATTTAGTTTTTCTTGCACAGAATTTTCAACGCTGATCACGAATATGTATAAAGTACCACTGAAATTCCAAAATAGTTCAAAAGTTATGCTCCTATTGTTTCATTGAAATTGTGCCCTCTTTCAATAGTCTGTTTCAGTGACATGCCCAAACTATTTTTTTACCCAGAAATTTACCAAAGTGACCCATTTCACTTCGAAATTCTGACCAGAATCCAAATCTGGTCTCCGTTTCACGAAATTCTGTAATTCTTTTAAACTAAACACCTTCTTTAAAAACCGACCTATTTGACTTAAAGCCAACTTACCGACCGATTTAAAAACCGGGTGTCATTCGAACGAGATTCCGCCGGCAAACCGAAAGACAATTTTAAAACATTATCCTACCTGGTTATTGCACTTGGTACGCATTTCTATGACAAGTACCAGAAAACCGAAAAAAAAGTAAAAAAATTTTAATTGCGGTATTATCCTTTTGAAGCATCTGTCTTTACATGGGCTTAATTGCGACGCATTTCTCTTTCCATGCGTTTGATCATTTTTTGTCTTCCTCCAATTCGTACCAAACTTAGATTTTCGCACAGAATTCAACGCTGATCACGAATACATGTATAGCGCCTTCGAAATTTAATTAGTTCAAAATATATGCCCAACTGTTTCTTTGAAATTCGTCCCCTTTCAATAGTCCGTTTCAGCACATGCCCACCACCATTTTTACCCCTAGAAACTTACCAAAGTTGCCCATTTCACTTTAGGCCTTGACCAGGAATCTAAATCTGGTCTCCGTTTCGCGAAATTCCTGTAATTCTTTTTAAAAATGAAACACCTTCTTGAAAAAACCAACCTATTTAGCTTCAAATTCCTGTTACCGACCGATTTTAAAAATCCGGCCAATTCTCACCAAACTTAAATTTTCTTTCACAGCATTCAACACTGATCACGAATATGTATGGCACTTGTCGAAATTCCAAATAGTTCAAAAGTTATGCCCAACGGTTTCTTTGAAATTCGTGGCCTCTTTCAATAGTCTGTTTCAGTGACATGCCCACCACTATTTTAATCCTAGAAACTTATCAAAGTGACCCATTTCACTCGAAATTTGACCAGGAATCCAAATCTGCTCTCAGTTTCACGAAATTCCTGTAATTGTTTTTTAAAATGAAACACCTTCTTGAAAAAACCAACCTATTTGGCTTCAAAGCCAGCTTACCGACCGATTTTAAAAAACCGGCCAATTCTCACCATATTTAGTTTTTCTTGCACATAATTCAACGCTGATCACGAATATGTATGGCACTTGTCGAAATTCCAAATAGTTCAAAAGTTATGCCCAATGGTTTCATTGAAATTCGTGACCTCTTTCAATAAAGGTCGTTTTGTATGCCACCACTATTTTTTTTTACCTAGAAACTTACCAAAAGTGACCCATTTCACTCCGGAAATTGACCATTAGAATCCAAATCTGGTCTCCGTTTCACGAAATTCCTGTAATTCTTTTAAACTAAACACCTTCTTGAAAACTGACCTATTTGGCTTTAAAAGCCAACTTACCGACCGATTTTGCAAAACCGGGTGTCATTCGAACGAGAGGCCGCCGGCAAACCGAAAGCATACTTATCATACGCTCCTACTCGAGTTATTGCAATTTGGTAATGCATTTCTATGACAAGTATCAGAAAAACCGAAAAAAGGTAAAATTTAAATTGTGGTATTATTTTTTGAAGCACGTCTGCTCCTAATATGGGATTAATTACCTACTTTTCAGCGTTTGGATCATTTTTGTCTTCTCCACCCGTACCAAACTTAGTTTCTTGTCAGAATTCAACGCTGATCACTAATATGTATAGCGCCTTCGAAATTTAATTAGTTCAAAATTTATGCCCACCTGTTTCTTTGAAATTCGTCCCTCCTTCAATAGTTCGTTTCATTGGACATGCCCACCACTATTTTTTTTACCCTAGAAACTTACCAAAGTTGCTCCATTTCACTCGAAATTTGACCAGAATCTAAATCTGGTTCCGTTTCAAGTGAAATTCCTGTAATTTTTAAAAATGAAACACCTTCTTGAAAAACCAACCTATTTAGCTTCAAAGCCAGCTACTGACCGATTTTAAAATCCGGCCAATTTCACCAAAACTTAAATTTTCTTTCACAGACCAACACTGATCACGAAATAATATGTATGGCACTTGTCGAAATTCCCAAATAGTTCAAAAAGTTATGCCCAACGGTTTTTGAAATTGTGGCTCTTTCAATAGTCTGCTCTTCAGTGACATGCCCAATTAATTATTTTAACCCCAGAACTTATCAAAGTGACCCATTTCACTGAAATTTGACCAGGAATCCAAATCTGCTCTCAGTTTCCAATGAAATTCCTGTAATTGTTTTAAATGAAACACCTTCTTGAAAAACCAACCTATTTGGCTTCAGTTGAAGCTTACCGACCGATTTTAAAAACCGGCCAATTTCTCACACCATATTTTGCTTTTCTTGCACATAATTCAACGCTGATCACGAATATGTATGGCACTTCTGTCGAAATTCCAAATAGTTCAAAAGTTATGTCTAATGGTTTCATTGAAATTCGTGACCTCTTTCAATAGTCTGTTTCCCAGTGACATGCCACCACTATTTTTTTTACCCAGAAACTTACCAAAGTGACCCATTTCACTCGAAATTTGACCAGGAACTAAATCTGGTCTCCGTTTCACGAAATTCTGTAATTCTTTTTTAAACTAAACACCTTCTTGAAAACTGACCTATTTGGCTTTTAAAGCTAACTTACCGACCGATTTTCCAAAAAACCGCGTCATTCGAACGAGGCCGCCGGCAAACCGAAAGCTATACTTATCACATTACCCTACTCGAAGCTATTATTGCAATTTGGTAATGCATTTCTATGACAAGTATCAGAAAAAAAACTGAAAAAGGTAAAAAAATTTTAATTGTGGTATTATTTTTGAAGCACGTTCGTCTTTAATATGGGATTAATTGCGACGCATTTCTTTCTTTTCAGTGTTTGGATCATTTTTTTGTCTTCTCTCCTCCAATTCGTACCAAATCCTAGTTTTTCTTGCTCAGACCAACGCTGATCACCAATATGTATAGCGCCTTCGAAATTTAATTAGTTCAAAAATTTATGCCCACCTGTGTTTCTTTGAAATTGTCCTCCTTCAATAGTTCAAGGTTTCATTGACATGCCCACCACTATTTTTTTACCCTAGAAACTTACCAAAGTTGCCCTACTTCACCGAAATTTGACCACAGGAATCTAAATCTGGTTCCGTTTCATGAAATTCTGTAATTTTTAAATTAAACACCTTCTGAAAAAACTGACCTATTTTGGCTTTAAATTTACCGACCGATTTTAAAAACCGGGTGTCATTCGAACGAGGCCGCCGGCAAAACCCAAAGACACTTTAAAACATAACCCTGCGATTATTAGAACTCGAATTATTGCACTTTGGTAATGCATTTCTATGACAAGTATCAGAAAAAACCGAAAAAAGTAAAAAATTTTAATTGCGGTATTATCCTTTTTGAAGCATCTGTCTTTAATATGGGCTTAATTGGTGACGTGCATATTTTCTTTTCCGTGCGTTTGATCATTTTTTTTGTCTTCTCCAATTCGTACCAAACTTAGTTTTTTCTTGCACACCAACGCTGATCACGAATATGTATAGCGCCTTCGAAATTTAATTAGTTCAAAATATATGCCGAACTGTTTCTTTGAAATTGTCCCCTTTCCAATAGTCCGTTTCAGTGACATGCCCACCACTATTTTTTTACCCTAGAAACTTACCAAAGTTGCCCATTTCACTTTAGGCCTCTGACCAGAATCTAAATCTGGTCTCCGTTTCTTGAAATTCCTGTAATTCTTTTAAAATTTAAACACCTTCTTGAAAAACCAACCTTATTTAGCTTCAATTCCTACGCCACTGACCGATTTTAAAATCCGGCCAATTCTCAATTAAACTTAAATTTTCACAATTCAACACTGATCACGAATATGTATGGCACTTGTCGAAATTCCAAATAGTTCAAAAAGTTATGCCCAACGGTTTCTTTGAAATTCGTGGCCTCTTTCAATAGCCTGCTCGCGACATGCCCACCACTATTTTTTAATCCTAGAAACTTATCAAAGTGACCCATTTCACTCGAAATTTGACCAGAATCCAAATCTGCTCGCTTCACGAAATTCTGTAATTGTTTTTAAAATGAAACACCTTCTGAAAAAAAACTAACCTATTTGGCTTCTTCAAAAGCCAGCTTACCGACCGATTTTAAAAACCGGCCAATTTCACCATAGCCAGTTTTTCTGCACATAATTCAACGCTGATCACGAATATGTATGGCACTTGTCGAAATTCCAAATAGTTCAAAAGTTATGCCCAATGGTTTCATTGAAATTCGTGACCTCTTTCAATAGTCTGTTTCAGTGACATGCCACCACTATTTTTACCCTAGAAACTTACCGTGCGACCCATTTCACTGAAATTTGACCAGGAATCCAAATCTGGTCTCCGTTTCACGAAATTCCTGTAATTCTTTTTAAACTAAACACCTTCTTGAAAAAACCGACCTATTTGGCTTTAAAGCCAACTTACCGACCGATTTTAAAAAACCGGGTGTCATTCGAACGAGAGGCCGCCGGCAAACCGAAAGACACTTATCACATTACCCTACTCGAGTTATTGCAATTTGGTAATGCATTTCTATGACAAGTATCAGAAAAAAACCGAAAAAAAGGTAAAAAAATTTTAATTGTGGTATTATCCTTTTTGAAGCACGTTCGTCTTTAATATGGGATTAATTGCGACGCATTTCTCTTTTCAGTGCGTTTGGATCATTTTTTTGTCTTCCTCCAATTCGTACCAAACTTAGTTTTTCTTGCTCAGAATTCAACGCTGATCACTAATATGTATAGCGCCTTCGAAATTCTAATTAGTTCAAAATTTATGCCCACCTGTTTCTTTGAAATTCGTCCCCTCCTTCAATAGTTCGTTTCATTGACATGCCCACCACTATTTTTTTTACCCTAGAAACTTACCAAAGTTGCCCATTTCACTCGAAATTTGACCAGGAATCTAAATCTGGTCTCCGTTTCGCGAAATTCCTGTAATTCTTTTTAAATTAAACACCTTCTTGAAAAAACCGACCTATTTGGCTTTAAAGCCAACTTACCGACCGATTTTAAAAAACCGGGTGTCATTCGAACGAGAGGCCGCCGGCAAACCCAAAGACACTTAAAACATAACCCTGCGATTATTAGAACTCGAATTATTGCACTTTGGTAATGCATTTCTATGACAAGTATCAGAAAAAAACCGAAAAAAAAGTAAAAAATTTTAATTGCGGTATTATCCTTTTTGAAGCATTCGTCTTTAATATGGGCTTAATTGCGACGCATTTCTCTTTTCCGTGCGTTTGGATCATTTTTTTGTCTTCCTCCAATTCGTACCAAACTTAGTTTTTCTTGCACAGAATTCAACGCTGATCACGAATATGTATAGCGCCTTCGAAATTCTAATTAGTTCAAAATATATGCCCAACTGTTTCTTTGAAATTCGTCCCCTCTTTCAATAGTCCGTTTCAGTGACATGCCCACCACTATTTTTTTTTTACCCTAGAAACTTACCAAAGTTGCCCATTTCACTCGAAATTTGACCAGGAATCTAAATCTGGTCTCCGTTTCGCGAAATTCCTGTAATTCTTTTTAAAAATGAAACACCTTCTTGAAAACCA
>BMAV01019980.1:0-65102 GCA_019973955.1 Trichonephila inaurata madagascariensis
TAGTTTATACTTAGGTTCTATAGATCTGTATATATATATTATATATATATATATAATATATATATATATATATATATTATATATAAATGAAGTATCTGCTTGTAATTTGAAATGAACAGCTTTTTACTAAATGCATTTAAAAGTATACACGATTCTTATATGAAAAAATTAATTTTTAAAATTTTTGTCTGTCTGTCTATGTGTCTCTCTTATTCGTTTGTTCTGGCTAATTTCTGAAACGGCTCGACCAATTTTGACGAAACTTTCAATTCCAGAAAGCTAATGTAATAAGGAATAATAGCTAATGTAATAAGGAATAAATTAAGCTACTTTTATTAAGAAAATAATTTGGGTTTCGCGAAAATAAAATTAAAACCAATGAAATGGTGAACAATATCAGTTTCTAATAGGGATTATTTATTTCAATAGGGATTGTTTTTATTCAATAGGGATTGTTTTTTTCAATAGGGATATTTTTTTTTTTGAGCGTTCTGTCTCAACGTTCTGCAGTTATATCAAACTTTTTAATTAGGTTACTGGCACTAGTGATATGTCCCATTCATGTCTGATTTTTTTAATAATTCCCAGTGGCACCATGAGCTTGTCATATAAAAATTATATAAAAAAATTAACACTTATCTTGATAATTTGTACGGTTTATAATTAATCCTTTAACTGCCGATTAAAGTTACTGAGTCACTCCCCAATACCACCGTTTCCATGTAGTCCACGAATGAAATGTATTGAATGTATTGGGTGGGAGTAAGTTCTCCGCACACACGCCGTCAAGATCCTTAATTGATTTCAAAGACTTCGAACAATTTATGGATAGCAGTACACAGAAAAATCTTGCTTCTGAAAAACTATGTATACGTCCGAAAATTAATGCTTTGGATAAAGCAATGTTTATATACGCCGGGGGGCAAGAGGTTAAAGTCATAATTGTAGATTTAGCGTCAAATTATGGGAACTGGATCAATACATTGTATTTGTATGGAGAGGCGCGATAAAAAATTATGATTGATATTGTGTCACGCATATTGAAATTTTGGAAGCACTGAACTAACGCTATATAGTACTGTTTTACTTTTGAAAGTGTATTTAAAATGTAAAATGTTGAATTTTTTTAATTCCTTCAAAGTTTCTATTAACAACTTCTTTTTTAAAACCTTGTACTTTTATAGAAAACTAAAAATGGGTGAATTCGGGCTTTGTCCAACGAAATAAGCTTTAGTGTAACAATTATTTATTAATTTAAGTTAGGTCCCACAAACAGACTATACGTGAAACAAATATAATGGGCAAAAGAACATACACTTGAATTTTCATAGCGACCGGAGTGCTTTCCTCACCTGGCCTCTGCTAAAACATTGGGATAGCTAGAGGGCTCTTCTGCTTCTTGTACAGCCAGTTACAGTTTTATAACAAGAATGTTGAAACATCCAAACTGCATTTTCTGAAATAGTGTTCCCTAAAGTGTTTATTTAAAATTTCTACTGTTTCTAGTTCTTGTAGTACATTCAATATTTTGATATATTGTATAAAATTTTATTCAACATTTAACAGAAAACAAATGATTATTTAATGTGATTTTAAACATTTTGTCCAGTTTTCCTATAAAAAAGTACAGAATTTCCATAATTTTAGCATACTAACATTTAAAAAATACAATTAAGATAGATATTTTGAGATAAAATCTCTTCCCAAAAGTCAATGTAGAAATCTCATATTGATACCAAGACTGAAAATATACTATTTTTTTCCATTCGACAAGTTTAGAGGGATCACGCAATAATCTCTCCGCCGAAACCAAAATTTCATTTCTCCAATGAGAATCTTCTTTTTAAAAGATATCCTTCTTTGGCGATACATTTTTTCTTTTCTTGGTCCCAAAAGGAAAAAAAGTTTTCAACAGTAAATAATTTGGAAAAATTCTCACAAGACTAGTGTCGGATGAGCGATGCACGAGGGGGGGATTAGGTTTCTATGCTTTTGTCTTCACCGTTTACGCTCTTTATTAAGGTTCCCTCATTTCTTTTATTTTGAAATACTCACACCAAGATTGGTTTTCAAAATAGAATCTCAGAAGTGTTGTTCTAAAAGTTTTGATTTCGAGAAATGTGGGTTTTCTTTTTTATCCGCTGTGAAATATTGGGATTCCTAATGTAGGATGTAAGTTGAGAAAATAATTTCGCGGTATTAGCTTAACACGAAACGTGTGAAAGAAAGATCGTTTTGTTTCACTTATTTATCACGTGAGCTATTGTTTATATCATATTGTGAAACAACACCAGGGTTATGGGTGACAGACCTCTTAACTTTGAATCATGGTCAAGTGGAGAGCACGACATCTGAGCTGGAACTGAATCTTGGATGTTAACACCACGCCAATGGAAAGAATTAGAGCCTCGATAGATTTAACATGCATCAGTCTATCTACATGTCTGATCTTCAGTGGCACTAGGGCTCTAACACAAAAGACAGCAGACTACCATGGTCTACTTATAATACAATACGAATACATATACACACACACACTCACACGCACACACGCACATATATATGTCAGGCACCAGGCCTGCTGGTGAAATGAGGAAGACATCATCGTTAAATTACTTCTTTATTTTGATTCAATCACATAAAATCCAACATGGCGGCCCTTTGGTGTGCAACCGAGTAGAACAATTAACAACACCGGCGAGGAATCACTAGCTAAGCCTTTTCGAGTATGCGTTTTCCTACGTCAGCGCTCGCTCCACCTTTAAATGGGCTTATTTACTAAAATCCTTACACTTGCCCGATGGTAAAGAGCCCACTCTATTTTTATTTATTACTTACTTAATTTTTAAACTAAACTTTTCAAAACTGATATATATATATATATATATATATATATCACAATATCGGGGTCATTGTTAATGCCTTCTTTAATGATGATTATATTTAGGTTGTTGACGTTGCATTGCTGTTATTGACAAGGCAGTCTGCTTGTTGACATATACTCCTATTTATTATACATTTAAATACAAACATGGTATGAATGGCAAACAGAAGTCATGCAATGAGCGTACTTTCCGTGGACTGAGCTTGAAATTGGTGTAAAGGTGTCGTACGATATAAGCTCACGTGCTTACGTTAAAAACGCTGGGCTGTTAAGTTTTGACAGATACTGATACGATTGTTCGCGTTAGGCGTTTAGCTGTATTTATGTGAGACACAGGATGGTAAATGAGGGACCATTACAAATTAAAGTAGCTTAAATGAAATTAATGAAGTGGCTAAACACATGTAGTATGATCAAAGTTTGGGACAAGGTGTAGGGAAACCATTGCGGCCCGCGGCTACGGGACACACTTTGGGGCAGGCACTGCCCGGCACTTAGCTTCAGAAGAAGGCATGCCTTTATGGGTATCGGTACTTGGTCTTTGGGTAGCAGAACTTTGTTTTACATTTGCTTTTGAAATAGAAAAATTACTACTTCAGCAAATGTGGCACTGGGTAGGGCAAAGCAATTTGCGTAAAAACACGGGCTAATTGCATTCAGGGTGGGGGGTATTGATGGCGAGGTTTGCGGCAGAAGAAGGAGCACGAGCACCGGTGCCGGATCTGCTGGCGCATTGTCATTTAGAAGATACCAATCGTCACTTTACCAGAACTAAAGCCATTTATGACAAATGGATTCCCACAAAGGACGTCCTCGAGAAATTTGTAGCTTCAAGGATTTGTGCAAGTGTTTGGAGAAGATCTTTTTCAACACATTCAGACACCAACGCACCATTTTCCGTGATTCTTGAAGTGGAAGGTAGTCCAACGCGTTCATTGTCTCTGATGGATTCTCGGCCCTCTTTAAAATACCGATGACACTAGTGAATCTTGGATTTTGCCATTGTAGATTCAGAATACACCTTACTTAGCATTTCCAAAGTCTCCATTGGTCTTTTACTTAAGCGCTGGCAGAATTAAATTTTCAATGCTCTTCAACAAAAGTCGTCTTTCTTACATTGCGGGCAAAAGTTTTATGATTTCGGAGAGAATAACAACTGTGGGTGCAGCTGGATCACATGCCATGGCGGGCAACCAACCTGGCCAAGTGGGGGAGGGATGGAAGAATCAATTCAAGTGGTTTAACTTTAGGCTTTTGCATTCGCCGTTAGCAATAGCCACAGTCGGGTACAGGGGTCGTACTACGGAATATAATATATATATATATTATATCCTGTTATTATATATGACCTGTTTTCACTCAAAAGCTTTTAGTATCAGAAGGATGGAACATATAAGACATGCACAGGAGCTGCTGCAGCGAACAGAAGCAATTCACAGTGTATTATGATGGGGAATTTAAATTTCCTAAATAATAACTCGGGTGTCATTCTCTTCGTTAGATTATAGATTATTAAGTTCATCTCAAAAGAGGCATTTGTGCAACACATAAAAGCAAGGGCTTCACAAACTATAGAGGCGGTTTTACACTTGACAAACGCCAGAGCAGCGTGGGAAATGCTCTTTCTGAATTGGTCAGATGTTGTGTGATGCCACCAAGAGTTATATAAGTCTAATTTTAGAATGAAGTGCTTTTATTTTTAACCCGCGTTCACTCGCGCGGGGTGTTCTGTACACCCCAGCAACAAAAAAATCCTCCACGATTCTAAAAATAATGCACAGAACCACAATTTTCTTTTTGACACATTTTAGGCCATTGAACAGCCTTCAGGCCTGATGGAATTCTTCTTTCTCGAACGATTGAATGTGACGCTAAGAGTTTATCTGGGGGACTGAGAACTCCGCGAAGTTGAGCATATGTATACAGTATGCAACGAATGTTTGGAAAAATGATTAAAGTATTATTTTCTATACTTTCTACTATCATTATCTCATTAAATATAAAGTATATTTATTACTTTTATATACGTTTTACGGGTTTATGAAAAATATAAAATTATGTGTTTTAAAATGAAAATTTTGTATGTTTAGTTTAAATTAATTGTTTAGTTGAATTAATCTTGTACTTTATAAATATATATCATAATGACTTAATTTTTTTTTCATAATACACGTGTTACAAAGTTTGGGGTGTTCTCTACACCCCCGCGGTAGCCTGAAGGTAACAAAACAGGCACAGTGACCGCGGGTTAATGAGATAAAGTTAAGATTATATTCCGTTGGGCAGGTAAGCTAGAAATTGATTATTACGGCGCCACAACTCCAAGTAAATTCGCTTTAACGTTTTATTGTCTTTTGATTTAAAATAAAAATTATATTTGGCGAAATAAATGTATATCAATCTCAAAATTGAATTATTAAATATCATTAAGAACCCAGGACATCATAGGCATTCAAAAAATAGATTTTTCAAATTAAGTATTAAAAAGTACTGCATTTTTTTCTCAGTCTAAAAATGTGTAACACTTATGTGTTTGTTGACAAAATAACCTTAAAATGAGAAAAAGTACTTGACAAAAATATAAACAAACGCTTACAAATGTTTAGTTTTTTCACTTTTTCTCCAAAGCATATTTTTTTCTCCTTTAGGAATACGTTTAAAAAAAACTATTGCATTATACGGTTCAAAAATTTTCATACTCATATAAAGGACACTTGCATATATAATGTGCCTATATTTTTTTAGTCGAAGCAGTACATGGTTTTTAAGAAAATAGTTTTATGTTTGAAAATGTAGAAAAAATAAAAATTATCAAAATCACAAAGTCTTATAATTTTTTAAAGAAACTATCTTAATATTTTACTAAAAAAATAGGTTCACGATATATTTTGTATTGTTTTATATATGTGCAAAAATATTTTACACATTTAAGAAATACTTTCTTAAAAATGGAACATAATTATATGTGTTATAAGATCTGACAAATTATTTTCAACTTAACGTAAAATGTGGCGTATAACGCGCACTCTTTTAACATAAAAAATAAGATCGAATTTTATGGGTGCGCGTTATACGCCGTGTGTAAAAATAATAGTTTCAAAAATAAAAAATAAAAAAAAGTTATACTTAAAAAAAAAAGAAACTTCTATAAAGAAAGGAATACTATTTATTTAAAGGAAATGTCATATCTTATGAACTTAAAAAAAAAGGTTGTTTTCATAGAAATAAACTATTTTTTCAAAATCTTGGGGTAATACTTAGAATAAATAGCTTAAATCATAATACCACTGCTAACATACATTGCAGGTCACTTTGTAAAAAAGAGGGTGTGCGTTGTACGGCGAATAAACTTTAAAATTAAAAAATGCAAGTTGAAAGTATAGGTGCGTGTTATACACCGGTGCGCGCTGTACGCCCGATTTTACGGTAAATTAAACACAAAAAAATGTTTTAAATAAAAGAAGTATTTTTGAATTTCTACAGAATGTTTTTTTTTCATTTGAGACTAGGTAGATTTCTTGTGTGCAGACAAGTGTAACACTAGGCTTACAAACTTAAGACAATACTCAAACAATAGTGATAGGAAGTTACATGTAGAAGGATATAGGCACAATGGGAACCAAAAGGGGGCAGAAATGAGAAAAAAAAGTGGATACAAATACAACAAATACAGAAATAAATGCAAGATTGTTCACATGCCAGCGGAGATAATCAAGAATTAAAATTATACACAATGAGGAAGATAAGAAAAAACATGATCACAAAAAATTTTCAAAATTCAAATACACAAAGCACACATACACAAATAGGCATACATGCAGAAACATATATATATACATATACACATAGATACACACACACACATACATATATATATATATATATATATAGATGATAATATATACATATACCCACATATAAAATATACATGTAGGAAAATGTTAACAAACACAAAAAATTTTACAATCTAAATAAAAGGTAAAAAAGTTATTTTAAAGCACAAAACATGCAAAAAATGATTTGCCCTTAACAAAGGCACGAAAGGGAAGGCCACACTTTTATTTTTGTTCTTTTGTGGCAATTCATGAGGTTCCCTCTTTTCCCAGGCGAATTTAGTAAAAGCAAAAATCGGGTGCTTGGCATTCAGGGGCTGTGTTGGGGGGCAAGGGAAAAAACCGGGTCAGTAGGCGACAAATTGGGCTTTTTTAAACAGGATTTTTGTTTTCCATGCCCAGTTAGAAACTTGTGGTTTTAAATTAGGTTGAAAGTGCTTAGCCCCAAAAAAGGGGGTTTTAATAGAATTAATAAATTTTTGGGGAGGGTGCTTTTATTATTTAAAAAAAAAAATACACTGTTTGGGCCCCGTAATTGCAACACCAAAAAAGACAAGAATTAAAAACCAAAATTTTTTTTAAAAAATAACATGTTGACCAAAAAGTCAAATGATTAAATTTATAGACTTCTGTGAAGTGTGGTTCCCACCAGAATCAGTAGCCAGAGTAGCCGCCATTGTTGAGATCACCGCTGCCACAGCATCGGCATTGATTCAAAGAGACTTTAGATGTGTTTTTGGGGGTACAGCAGACCAAGCAGCTCCACATGTTGCCAAAGTTGATCTGGTGGGCAGCTGGGGTGTAAACTGGTCAATCATTGAGAAAACCATGGCCCCACATTTTTTCTATCGGCGAAAGATCCGGAGAGCCAGTCAGCCAGGGAAGCAATTCAATCTGGTGATTGAATCTTTGGTGATTGAACCTTTGGACAATGCGTGCCACGGGTGGTCGCTCAGATATACTGTTGAAATATGGCTGTAGTCGCGAAAGTAAGGAAGGACAACTGGCTCCAACACCTCGGAGATCTAGCACTGGCTGCTTAAAGTACCGTAAATGCGTACTAGAAGAGTGTGCGAGAGTGATATGCAATACCACCCCATACCATAATACCGGATGCTGGGCCAGTGTGGTGGTGCATAATGCATCAGCATCCCCTCTGCATGGTGTCTCCAGACTCGAATACGATCATCGTTGTGTTGCAGACAGATGCGTGACTCGTCAGTAAAGACAACTTCATTCCATTCTGCCGCCCACATCCTTCTTTCATAGCACCATTGGCGGTGGAGACGTCTGTGGTTCTTCGTCAAGGGTAGCAATGTACGTCTTGCGGACAGACCACTCTGCTGTAAACGGCGTTGAATGGTACACGCAGACTCTGAATGATGCGTTACAGACACAATGTGCTATTCTACGGTTTGTGATGTGACTGAGCGATCCGTCACTCCCATGTGCACAATTTGCCTGTCATCACGTAAAGTGGTGGACTGAGGTGGATGCGATCGACCACGTCGGTCCGTCGTATCCTTCTGCATCCAACGGTCACATATCCGTATTACAGTTGTTTGGTTTCGTCTAACACGACTACCGATTTTCCTGAAATATAATCCACAATTTCAGTAGGCCACTATCCTTCCTCTGTCAAACTCGGATGCTTGATCAAAAGCTGATCACTGTTTTCTACGAGACATAACTAAACATTTTTTGAAAAAACCACAAGAAAAACAGAACTGCCGAACTTGAAATCGTCGAAATCTCCAAGCCTTAAATAGCGCTTTGAGGTGGCGCCACGGGCATGTGTGATGTGTTTCTGCGCTGAAATTCTAATCATTTGCATATCTCACCTCTGCTAATGTGTATGTTGTAAATTTCACGTTATTTGCATGCGTCCTTAAGGGTGTTGCATTTACGGTGGCCAGCAGTGTATTTTCATTAAGATCACACAAAAATCTAAGCTGTATTGGAAATTTTTAGTTATATGTCCCATAAACAAGAGTCTTACTTTTGACATTTTACTCTTTTGAGCATGTCCTGGAAGGAAGGAAATTTAAGATATAAATAGGCTCTCAGGGTTTGAAAATGAGACAATAATAGTAAGAGAAAATTAAGAAACACCGGATATCTATCTTAGTTTTGACAAAAGTAAATCTTGTAGAATGAAGGAATGAGCTTTTCATGAATTTTGAAATTGCCATCACACAGAAATATTGTGTAATATGTTTATTTAAAAAAAGTTTAAGCAAATAACTTTATTTTCTGTTTTTTTAAGTATGGGAAATAATTTTAATTTAATTTCATCTTTCATAAAAAAACTACAAATCAAATGTCTTTTATAGCAATATAATTTCGAATAACTGTTAAAAGGTTGCATCATATTTAACTTTTATCATGGATAAGTTTCCACAAAAAGTTATAATAAAGACTTTTTTTTTAAACTTTGAAAATATACACTTGATTACTTTTATCAATTTGAAAAACCTAGCGATTTCCAGTGAAGCTGAACAACAACAACAATAAATAGTAACAGTATCGAGCAAAAAAATTCACTTTAGAATTAGATGTAATTTATTGCATTTTTTTTATCGAAATTCAAAGCATTTTTATTGGATATTCAACAAGAGAATATCCTTTTTCAGTAAGACAAAAAAAAAAAAGTGGAAGTAGATTTGGTTATCCGATTAAAGTGTATTTGTTTTTGCCTCTTATTTTCTTGTTATATTGTTTTTTATTTTCTCTATAGTTCCTCGCTTCATAGAATATTCTAATGCATTTTTTTATTAGCCTTTGTTTTTTGAATGGATTTAACACAATTTTTTCCCTACGAAAAACTAGATTATTTGATTAAAACTCAGTAAAAAAATTGTTATCAAATTTAAAATTTTGGGTATAAGAAAATTTTTTTCTAAAGATTTGCGTAAAAATAAAAAAAACTAAATTTGAATTTACATATCCCAATTTTAAATTATTTTGGTTTATTTATTTTTGAAGAAATTTTATTGCAATTTTTTTTTCACTACACCCCCAAAAAAGGAAAATATTTTTTTTTTATTTTTATGAATTAAATGTTTTTTTACTTTGAATTGTTTTCTTGTGCTTTTATTCTATTTCAAATTCCAAAATGTAATGTATTTTTCTTGTTTGTAAGTTGGGAAATTTTTAGAAAAACATTGAATGTCTCAAACTTAAAAGGAGGAACAATTTCTTTGATTGAATAAAAAGAATATAATTTTTAAAATTTTATTTGAATGAGATACTTTTTGAGGTTTAAAATCTGTAAAATATTCGTTATTATTTTCTTTTCACTTATAAGAGTGTAAAGTATTAAGTATAATTGTTTTCAAAGGAACATTTTCTTAAAATATATTTTGTGTTGAAAATACAACTTGTATCACGAAAGGCATGCTCGTTGTTTTTACTCTAGAATATTTACATTCTATATTTTGAGAAATATATTCTAATTAAAATTGCATTGAGGTAAAATATGGTACACATACATGTAAAAAGAACTTAAAATTCTAACTTGCTGATAATTTGTGTTACAGAAAATGATTAGATTAAAAATTTTACAACACACAATTTAATTTGCATAGAACGAATGATTAATTTGTCTAAAATATGAATATTTACCGTAATATCCGGCATATAACGTGCACTTTTAAGACAAAAAAGAAGATAAATATTTACGGGTGCGCGTTATATCCAGGTTGTAAAAATGAGAGCTTTAAAAATGTATAAAAAAAACGTATAAAAAGACGAGAAAAGAAAAACATTAGACTTCAACACACATCAAAATACTGTTTATATAAAAAATGACATTCCTTTTGAACTTACAGGGTTGAAGTTCTAGAAATACACTATTTTTTCTATAGAGATGGAATAATACCTTGAATAAATGACTTCAAAATATTATAGAGCAATGCATACAAACATTTCAGGTTTCTTCGTAAGAAACAGGGTGGGCGTTGTACGGTGAACATACCTAAAAATTAAAACTGCATCTGGAAAGTATAGGTGCGCGTTATACGCCGGATTTTACAGTACCTTATGTAAGTTGGTCGTCAGAAAAAATACAGTTAAAGCCAAATTGATAAATAGTTTTCTTAAACGTATTGTATTATTTGCTTTTTACTTTATGTAACTTAACATATTTTAAACTGACTTAAAATTTATATAATATATATAATTTATTTTTAAAAACTTAAATGTTTAGCTTCAGTTTTAAGATATATAAAGAGAGAAGAAGGAGATGTAAACTTAGTTTGGCCCTTTCAATGTATTTTCTTGCTTTAATAGATATAAAAAAGGAAATTGGCTCTAATAATGTAGCACATAGTATTTCTTTTTTTTTCTTTTACAATCAATGGCAATAGAAAACATAACATTGTTTTTAATTTCAATGACATCTGTGGAGAAAGTCCTGGAAAATTTAGAGAAGACCAAGAGTATAGGCGATCAAATATAAATGAAGAAAGAAATCCAATAACTGAACTCATTTATTGTATTGACGTGTTTAAATCATTTTATTTACAATAACACATTATAAAATATTTGAAAACAAAATACAGTTGTTTTATCATGTAAGTTTTGAACATATATTTTTAAAAGAAAGGTTTTCAGCTACATTACAAGTATACTTTTAACTATCTTACATACATAAACATTTTGCAAATCCGATATTTTTTTTAATCTAGATTATTTTCTTTTTTTAGAAATTTTTCAAAATTTTTTAATTAAATTTCTTAAATTTTTATTTGAAGAAGTCATTGCCTTTTCTGCTTTTACTACAATCTTTATTTGGCAGCAGATAACATAGTTAAGCAGAAAGCATTTGAAAATGAAGGATTTTTCACATTTCATCAAATGTTTTTTACTAAGTAGCTATATTGTGTGATTATTTTATTTTATTATTTTTATTCCCTTATAACATAAATTCATGTTAGAAATTTATGAAAAACATCTGTATGTTTTGATTTTCAAGGGGAAGTCATTTTCATTACTTCAACTGCTGTGTTTTACCATCATCATATTAAAGCTAAAAAAATTGTTTATTCTGATTAATAAAGTAGAAACTTATTCAGAAGAATTTAATTAGGAAGTACATTCTTCTTAGATTCTAAAGACACGAGAAGCACTTTTCCTAAACCTTTTTTTTCTGTATTCACAAATTTCAATTTATTAGTTCTTTTTAGAGAAAAAACATGTTGGAAGACTTGAAGGTCAGAATCGCATAACCAATTAAGATGTATTAAGTTAATACTTTCAGAAAGATACATTAATTTGAAGAATTTACAGTTGTGCTATACAATGAAGGAAAGAGAAATTTTCAACTTCAGAAAAGCCAATGCCCTTGTTGTTGTAGTAATGAAACCTGTTGTCAATTTATAGTTATTAACGGCGGTAAATATAAGATAATATTAATGATAATGTACAGAAATTCGATGCTTCTTTCTGTAGATTAGAAACATTACAGTAACAATGCTGCGTATATAGCTTTATTATTTTTGCTACATAAAATTAATATGTTATTGTTTCTCTTACTTCAAAATGGTTACATGTGATTTTTTAAAAAATTAAAATAATGAGGAGACCTAAAATTTGGCCAGACTTAGTTAGAAATAGAAATGTAAGTAAATGGAATAAATGCAACCATATACTTAACATGGAGTGTCTGTTTAAATGTTGAATAGTTCACTAACACTTTTAAAAAATATGGAATCATTTCTATGGGCAAAAACTACTATGGATCTAAACATTAATTCCTACCTTTTCCTCAACCTTTTAAGTCATATTGTTTCCTAAAAAAATGAGTTATGAAATACGCTTTTGTATTTTTTCCACAGTCATGTTATTTAATTTTTTTTATTCATCTTTCTTTGAAACAACATAAAGGAGTCATTTATTTGTTTTTTTTTAAGTAAGGTACATTTCAGAAGATAAAAAAATATTTTATTAACTATTAAATAATGATATATTTTCTTAACTACTACTTTACTAATTTGTTTCGTAAAGACAAAAAAGAAAAAAAATCCCAGACGCATTGTACGTATTAATCTATCACATTCATCAACAATGGTTTGTGTATAGTATCTATATATCATATATACGAGAAAATATTATCCATGGACAATATTTTACCATCATTTATCAAAAGCCCTGTATTCAATATTAAATTAATTATTCTTAAAACTGATGGTTAGGAAAAATTTTAATTACAAAATCTGTGTTAAGAACCTGTTTAAAAGAACCTGTTTATATTTCTCTACAAATTATTTTATTTAGAAACAATTACAAAACACACGAGTTTCTTAAAATTATTTCCATTCAATTCCTATTGCTCACACTCTATATATTTATATTGTTCAAATTTTCAATCGTTAATCCAAAACATTTTAAAGAGCTCAATTGAGCAGAAATTGTAAATACACAATTATTATGGATGACAATACGGTGAATTTAATTTAGTGTAATAAAAGTGAGTGATCAAAAATAATTATTCAAGGATTACAAATACTGTCACGTTGGCATAATTTCTGGTGACTTGTTGCCAGTTTTGGCGAATTGTATCAAAACTTTAAGAGGTTTTTTTCTTAAATTTTTTAGCACTCATTTGGGCTGAAATTTTCTATACACGATTGCTTTGGGTGACAATACGATAATTAAATTATAATTAATTAAAATTAATTGACTGAAACTAATTATTTAAAGAATAACAGATACAGCCACGTTGATCTCACTTTTAGTGACTTGGGTCAAAAATTTAAGATTTTTATTTTCTCTCACGTTTTAAAGCATGCAGTTGAATTGAAATTTTATATACACGATTGTTTTGGATCACAATATGATACTTTAATTATAATTAATAGAAATTAATTACCACTTAATATTATGATTCCTTCATATGTATATACATATTTATATTAATTGTTATTATTTGATAAAAAGTAACTATAAAATAAATTTTTTCTTTGTTGTTTCTTAGTAGGAATTAACTTATTTTTTTAATGTTACTTGTTTATGTTTTGATTTTATTCAATAATTATTTTCATAAACGAACATTTGAATATAAAAACCCAAGACACTCAAATAACGTCTCTGGGCGTGTTCCCCCAAAAAGAGAAAGCCAAATGCTCAATTTGGGATTTCCCAGGAGCATTTAAATCTTTCCATATTTACGAAAGCCTTCCTCAGTTTTAAACCCAAAAAAGTTTAATGGAGCCTTCAACTTCCGAGTTGCTTCTGGATTTCCCCGCCCTTTTAGGCCCCATGTGTGCATTAATGAATATCGTTCAGTACGAGGTCCCAAAGTAATGCTCTAGCAAATGCGGTCTCTTTGGAAAAAACGTTGAGAGGGGGAAAAAATATATTTATTAGAAATTGGCTTTGAAAATGGGTGCCTTTTAAGGGGGTATTTAACTGGATAAGGTTATTTTATATGGAGCTAGATTTGAACCATCAAATGGTTTGGGAGATTTTTCCCAAAAGTTTCCCTCTTTGCTTTTGGATTGGTTATTACTTACAGGGCTTACTTAAAATTTTCTAAAGCAAAAAAAAAGTAGTTTGATAAAATTGTATTTGAATAAAACTTGTCAAATATATACATTAATAGACCACATGTAGTATGACACCGAATTTTTTAAAAGAATAATATTTAGGAGGAAAAGAAGATGAAATATATTGTGGTCAATCCATTTTATAATGCAAAGAATTTTTTTTTAGTTAAATAAGCATTTATTTAACTCTACAAGCAATAACACTCAGGTTACATTCAGTTCAATAAACTCTTGAACGTATTCAAAAATTTTCCCTTAAAACAATTTAGATGAGACGGAAATGATTAGTCAAAACATATTGCGTTATATTCGAGCTAACATATGCTGTATATATGCAACAAATTAATACACAAACTCAGTGGTTCAACAGTCCATGAGGTCCAGGGCCTACTGTGCCCATCCCAGTATACGTGACTGTTGGGCGCTTAGATGCATGGGCAGATGTCCCGAGCAGGTAGCCAGTCTGAAGTGAGAACTTCAGTGTTTAAGTCTCCAATTAAGCTTGGTACTCCTTTATCGATCCACTACTGTTGGGATGAAAAACAAATTAATAGATCTAGAGAAAATTTTCTTGTAGAAAGGATACCCAAATGCGAAATAAATTAGAATGTTCATATTCATTTTTTTTTTTTGAGGTAATTATATTATTTCATATCAATGTTACATATTTTTGCACTTGGATATGCGCCGAACTTCAAATATGTGTATAGGAAAAATCAAACTGATATGTTATACTTTTCAATGCTCAATAACTTTTTTAAGACTAAGCAGTTTTGTAGCTTATTTATTTATTTAAATTACAATTATTTTTATTTTTATATAAAATAATCATACTTCCGCAAGATCAATTTCTAAACAAAAATCTAATATGAAGCTAATATATTATTAATATTCTGCTTTAAGCGAATTAGGTATTCCTAACTTCTGCATTTGTTATGAGTGTGGTATTGAATTTTAAAGTTTAATTAGAATTGTGCTTCAGTTTCTGACTATATTTGACTAATTTAATTACTTTTTAATCACTTGGTTAAATGTTAATGTAGACTAAACACACATTGCGGGGTTTGTGTCCAGTTTTGCCTTTAGCTTTAATTGAAAATATGTTTAAATAATTATTTATAAAAACTTTGAAATGACAAATAAATTATAATATTCTTATGGAGGTAAATTTTGTTTTCATTAACCCCTTAACTGGTTTGCCCGTATACAGTACGGGATACAAAAAACTAGCCACGACTGGTTGGCCCTACTCTGTAGGAATCTCGATATCTTCTTTCTATTTTTAATTTGCACGCATTCTTAATTTTTATAGTGAGCTTATTAGTGATAGTGTTTTTAAGAGATGCAGTTTGTCCATGGTACTGAAATACTTCTCATTCGAAATTTTCTTTGTGGTGAAGGCGGGAATTTTTCATTCAAGAAAGGAATTTGTATTTTTGAAAATATTCGAAAAAGAGTTGGAAAGGCAATATGCAATTTGTTGCTTGTGAAGAAATGACAATGGAGAGATAATCCAAAAAAAAAAACAAAACAGATATCTTTTTCCCCATTCCAGTGTGTGGTAAGACTTAGTATTACACCATACTTCAAATTGTATGCGCATATATATATATATATATATATATATATATATATATATATATATATATATATATATATATATATATATATTATTATATATATATATATATTAATATTATAATATAACATATATAATAGTTATATATAAAATATATATATATACATAATATAATATATATATATACATATTATACATATATATATATATACATATATATAATATATATACAAAATATATATATATATACATATAAATAAATCATAATATATAATATATACATATATAAATATATACATATACATATAAACATATAAACATATATATGTATATATATATATATGCTTATACACACTAAATTCTCAAACGTTTGAGAAAGAGGTATGAACATGAAATTTATTTGTAAATATGAAAGAAGTTTATTTAAGATATATGACAAGCAGTGTCTACTTATGAAAATCCGAGATTTAGGTTTTTGTGTTTCCTAATTATAAAATAAAGAATAGTGTGAAATCTTTAGAATTAAAAATTAAAGTAAAATTCCTGTATTTCGCATTTTTTTAAGTATCATGCTTAGTTATATAGAATAAGAAAATGACTTCTTTCTTGGAACATTATTGAACTTTAAACAGGTCAAAAAAAGAAAAAAAAAAAGAGAAAGATCTTGAAGGAGTTAAAAAAGTACTCTTTTGTTTTATGCAAAAAAAGCTCGAATTTATTGCTGTGAATAACTTTTATATTCATATAGCATTGCCATGAACCATTAAAATAAGGTTTTTCAGATTATACATATGCATATTACCTTACGAATATTGTTGCATTAAAATTTTTGTAAAAATTTAAATTACATAAATTTGATAATTAAACAGTTCAAATACTCATATTCAAATTTATGGTGAAAATATAAATTATTTTTTTAACTAATTCTATCAAACAATCAGTTAAGTAATAAACACAGTTTGAAATTTTGCTTTGTGAGACTAATAATTTTTTAGATTAGGTGGTAAAAATTCATGGTAATATCTTTTTTAAAACACAACACAGTTAAAAATTTAATTTAATAAATTTTAATTAAAATCCAAAAAATATGTTTGAATAACTTTATGGTGAACAAATTAATATTGAAGCAGTTTAATTAACTTTACATCAGATAAATAAAAATTTTATGCAACAGCCAGTTATTATTAAAAAAAAAGTTCGCTTAAATATCTTTGGAATTTTTCTTAGAGAATTAAACTGAACTACCAATTTATTTTAGCGTTAAGTAATAATTACCTTTCGCAGAACATTTTCGTGGAGCAATTTCAGAATGATTCTCACATACTCTAATAATAAAGTATTTTTAACGAAGGAGATTACTTAAAGCCGCTATTTTCTGGATTTCGTTAAGATACATGCAAAAATACTTTCATTACTTTTAGAAATCACTATAATTTGCTTAAATGCTGCTGTCTGAGACGTTCAGGGAAAATTTATGCTTTTCAACCTTTTTAAACGCGCTGTTTTCAGAGGAGCTTCAGTAATATATTTATTGAATAAGACAATACAAATATATTTCTCTTCCTTCACACATAGAATTAAAACTTTTGTCAAGAAGTTATTTTGTCTGATAAATATATATGTATTTTTTAAATTAAGAAACTAAATATTTATTTAAAGGCTTTTAAAAAAGTTCTAATTAGTTTTCTAAGGTAATCTAAAAGTTTATATTTAAAAAAGTAAAATAGATTTCTAAATCAAAAATATTTTATGTGTTCATAGTGTTGCTTATTTTGATCTGCATAATATTAAGAAAAAAATGTATAGCAAAATTTGTTTTATATATTTTTGTTAATCTAATTTTGTTTCAAGTCTCTTTAGATTCAGAAGAGATTAATTTTTGCCTCTAATAAATACTGTTGTGTGTAAAATCAAAGGATAATCTTACTTTTATCGTATGATACTAAGGCGTTGCTTTTAATTACATATACATTTTCATAAATGTGTATGTAATTTTTACTTGCTATTGTATGCAATACTACTATAAAACATTTGTCTACTTAATTTAAAAATTTATCTGATAAAAAGTAATTAATTAATTTCCGAAATATTAATAAACTAATTTATTGCAACCCAAAATATTTTGCTCAGTGTAAAATTTTTAAGACTTTGACAAACATTTGCTAAGGATCGAAATTTTAACAATTAGTTCTTTACTAGTCATTTAATTAACGCACTGTAAAATGCAGATTACGAAATAAGGAATGTACAATAATTCCTCATGAACGATTCAGCAAGGTCAATTCAGAGTATTACGAAGCAGCGCAGCAAAAATTTACATTTGGGAGAAATGAAGCATTTTTTGCCATCTATTTGTAGGAATATCAATGTAAGAAACATAAAAAGATTAAAATGTATAGAAATTCAAGGAACATCATGTAGTGAAGAGCTTAAGATTTCGGATTGGGCTATTTAAATATAAAACAACCCTTTTACATTTGATATTTTGCTTTGAACTTTATTCCAACATTATAAATAGTTCAAAATATTGAAAAAAATAACACATGATGCTTAATTCTGGGAACATAACAAGAATAAGAATAAACATATTTATACAGTTAATAAACATATTTAACATATTGTTATAGTTACTTTGAACGCATTTGACTGTGTAGGTTTTATCGAGATGGTTAATAAAAGTTCCCAAATATGCTCTCAAATTATTTAATCCACATTAAAGTACAAATTATATCTTATTAAGAGCCCTTACCAACATTGAAGGGAATATGAATTATGTTAGAAACTTCATGTGTTGAAATTAATCTTTCAAATATTTGGAAGTTTTCCATAGCTTTGAAGATTGATTGACAGAAGCAAAATTAGAAAAATGATTAAAATAGAATGAGAGAACTGACTAAGACTAAATATTAAATAAAAATGTTTTTTTGTAAACTGAATTGTTTTTTATTTGCTAAATTTAGAAACCCCCGATTCGGTGTGATTGGTGGGAAAAAGGGAAAAACCCCAATGAGTTAATTCCGTGTGTAAAAAGATGTTTTGCATATAAATACATATAAATTATTTTTATATGAGACCACAAACAAAAGAAAATAATAATTTGGAGAAAAAATGCATGAAAAATATTAGATAACACGCATACAAAATCACAAACCAAAGTTATTTTGATGTAGAAGGTTTCATAAAATCTATGACTCGTAAAGTATTCTGCCAGCTCAAATATTTTTTTTTCTCCCGCAAAACTTCCTCGCACTGTACTAATGATTTTTTTTATTCCTTGTTTCTTTTGTTGAAAAAATATGCTCAGCTCTCTAGTCTCTATTTTCTAAAATATTTGTAGCCCTTTTTTCAATTAAACTGAGGCCTTCTGTCAAATTCCCAACCGTCATTTGATGTTTTTATTGGTGTGTATCTAAAAAGACTCATACTTCAATTTCTTGCTTTTGCTTATGCATTTCTAAGAGCTAATGAAATGTCAGCTCCTGTGGGAATCCAGCAGTTCTTGACCTTTATCACTATCCACTTCTTAACTTATTTGCCTGGCAAGGTTTGGGAAATTTTTAATCCCTTACCAGTTTCACCATTTTTTTCAAACATGGGGAAAAGAATTTACGAGATTTGGGAAAAAGAGATATTACTGTCTGCATATTCGTGAAAATTTTTTTAACAGATTTTTTAACTTTTAAGGGATCCGACTGTTCAACCGGGGTTTTAAAAAAGTAAAAAGGATAATTTCCTATATTTATGTCACCCTTTGATTAGAATATATGAATAAAAAATTGGAAAGGGCACTTTGACAAAAAAAAAAATTTAAAATATAATATTTTGGGAAAAAAATTTAAATTGGAATAATCTTTTTTTCAAAAGTTCTCCTTTTTTGAAAAAAGCTTCTATTATAGAAAATATTTACCTGTATATAGCTCAGTCCTCTCTCAGGGCCCCAACTAGAATTTTTTGAAAAAATTTACATTATTTTCAGAGTTACTACCCATTGGAAATAATTATCGGCGTTTTTTCAAAATTGTTCTTATGTGTAAAAAAATGGATAAACCCACTTCTAAGTTTTATATTTCCAAAAAATTCCCAGGTGAACCTCTGTACAGAGGTCTGAGCTATACACAGGCAAGATTTTATTATTAAAAACATTTTTTTATAAGGAGAACATTTTAAAAAAAGTTTTTTTTAAATTAATTTTTTCAAAAATTTTGTATTGTTTTTTAAAAGTTTTCCAAAAATTTTTTTAACATGAGCAACTAAGTAACAAAAATATGAAAAAAACCTTTTTCCTTTTGCAAAATCACGGCAAAACGAACCTTAAAAAAAATTTTTTTTTAAGCATATAAATCTCAAAATTTACAATGATAAAAAAATTGCTTATTTTTTTATAATTCATGTGGATTGAATGTTTTTACATTTTTTTAATTTCTATTTAAAGGGCCAAAAAAAAAAGTCAATTTCTTTTATTTCATCCCTGACACGCAGTGTTCAAAAAATAAAACGTTTTGGAAGGTAAATCATTCTTTTTAATTTAAACGTTAACCCCGACCAGAATAATGCCAACCTATATCACTAGATTTCAAAATACAGTGAACTGACTTTTGATTTTCTTGCAAGAATTATATCATTTATTTGATGTAAATGAAATATTATGTTACAGCAATTAAGTTATTTTTACAGTTTCTATTTTTTTATTTTATTCATACTTCTCTCAGAGGTAAAGTTATAGTTATTAATGTGTTAGTAAAAAGTAAATCGGTAACATTTGAAAAATGCAGTAAAAGTGATATTTTGTCACTCCTTTGATATTTTAACCACAAATGTAAAAATGAAAGGTAACAATTTACCTATTTAAGTGCATATTCCGTAGAAGCAGGAATGATGTTATCTATATAATCATTTTTCATGTTTCTATCCCGTTCAAATAAAATGTGTGTTATTGATAAAACATGCGCTATTTGAAAATTAAGATCTTTTTACAATATGAATTTGGTACTTTACCATTGATGAAATTAACATTGCATAGTATTTAAAGAAAGTTTCTTCCAGAACACTTAGAATTCTATTGTTTTTCGCCAATAAGCTTCAAATATGCATTAGTTTTTCTTTGTTTGCCATCATCTAAGGAAAAAGTAATCGAATACATGATCGATTGCCCTATCCTAAGAAAGTCTTTAGATAACATCAAGATATAATTCCGAACGAAAATGTCTTTCATTTTCGATAAGACACTATGTACCCCATTGTGATCTCAAAGTAGAAATAAAATCCTCTTGTTCCTCTGAAAAAACATATTGAATGGGATTGGGATATCTATCATCATTTCTTCTGAGTAGAAGGAAGAGTTCGATCTTCGATTGTAAATTATTCGAATAGCAGATGCTTCAATCAAGTAATCGTGTTTTATCAGTGCAATCCTAGTTTTCTACTTTGGTTTCTAAAACTTGAGTACGAGACTATTTATTCTAAAAGAATTCCAGTTTAAAACATTGACTAATAATTGCACTTGAAAGTAGAACATGGATTATTCAATACGGAAATGAAGTTATTTTATTTTAAATTTGTATGAATATTCTTTTTGTTTTTGAGTGGGAAACCTCTATAAAGACAATGTTAAATTGGCTGTTTTCGATGTTTCTTTTCTCAAATTCTGTCATATGTACATGCTCGAAATGTTACATATAATTAAAATACACCCTTTTCATTATACTGAAATAAGATTTTAGCTAATTTCGAAATTTTCATAATTTATAAAATATTTTATCAAACATAGTAAAATTTGACCCAGATATGTAAAAATAAATTTTTGAGTTTTTTTTTTAAGTCATCTTCATACATATGTCATTAGAAAATCATATACCTGTGAATACATTACCCAGAAAAAAGTACATCGAACATCAAAAATTTACATTTCAAAATAATTGAACTTTAATGTATAATTACTTTTTTATTAAAACATTCCTTCCCATACTCTAAATTATCTACATATTTTTTTTAAATTTCACTATCCTCTCTCTTCTTTTTAAGTTTTTTTCATTCCTAGCTTCCTTTGTCTTTTGTAAACGTGAGTATTTAGCCTTTAACAATCTTTGTTTGTCTAGGCGCTCCATTAGCTCTAACGTGTTATCACCAGGCTCAATATTAAGTTGTCTCAAAATTTCTGGTTTTGATAGATTTTCCATATTAAATGATGAAATTCCATCATCATATGTACAAAAAATGATAATACTTCTATTTGTACAAATATTTTCTTCGGTACACTAGACCATATTACGCTGTTTACACTTTCATTGGGGTTTTGTGTACCTCCCTGTAAACACTTATTTAGTAAATCTGGATTAAATATTTTTATTTTCATCATTATTTCAACTTTAAAAAAAATACTTTTTTTACATTTTTGCCATTTAAATGGGTGTGACCCGGTTTCAATCATTATTTAAAAATAGGTCTTTAGGGCTTCTAATTACCCTAGAGGTTAAAGTAATGTATTTTTTAGAAAGGTTAAAATATATACAATTTGAAAATGTAAAAATCTCAAAATTGTCATATTAGGATTTTAGGTTTCCAACATGACTTAACAAAAAATTTCTTTTACGACCTTTAAGGAATCCGACTACGTACGGAACCGTGATTTTAAAAAAGTGCATGAAGGGATAATTTTCATGATATTTAGTGTTACTTAGATTAGAATGCATGTATAAAATTGTTTCAAGGACATTTTGACAAAAAAATTATTTAAATATAATATTTTGGCAAATAATTAACTTAGAAGAGTCTTTTTTCAAAATGTTCTCCTTTTATAAAAAATGCTTCTATAATAGTAATATTTTGTTGTCTTATATAAAAAAAGACTTCTCCAGAGAGTCTTAACAAGAATTGCTGAAAGAATTGCTTTATCATCAGAGTTACCACCAATTGAAATAATTATCAGCGTTTTTCTCTTAAAATTTCTCCTCTCTGTTGTAGTAAAATATGAATAAATCCACTTCTAAGTTGTATATTTCAAAACTTCTAGTTGAGCCTCTGTACAGAGGTCTGAGATATATACAGGCAATGTATTATTATAATAGAAGCATTTTTCATAAAAGGAGAATGTTTTGAACATTGGTCATTCTATGTTCAATTTTGTCAATATATTGTACTTAAATAATTTTTTATTTTAATATTATTCTTAAAACAATTTTAAACATGTATTCTAATCTAAGTGACACTAAATATCATAAATATTATCCATTTATACGCTTTTGCAAAATCACGGTTCCGAAAGTAGTCGGATACCTTAATATCGTATTTCTAATTCGTATATATCTATAGTTTTTCTATATGGAGATATTCCTTTTCGGCAGGACAGTTAGATGATGCTCCAGTATCGATCGGACTAAAACTGGATTAAGTGACACATCATACGTAATTTAATTCATTTCTATGACCATTTCAGCACCATGACTGTAATCCTATTGAAGATTTGTCGAAGTCAAATGAAGTTTCCATAGCCTGGGAACACCACGGTCCAGCCAAACACTAATTTGAGATGCCATTACTTCATTATAAGCCAATATTCCTCAGCAACAATTTCAGAAAGTATTTGAGTTCATATTAAAAAAAAAATATGATATCAATAGAGGGCGAAAGATTTTTATTGAATAACTTATTTTGGCGAAACTTTTTTTTTTCTTTTTAAGACAAGTTTTACGCATTTATGCTTTTATTTTTGTTGGCAGGGCCACATAAATAGTTGATATATTAAAAATAATTGTTATAATTAAGATTAAAGACTGAAAGTTATTTGTGTGGAATGCTGATTAAAAAAAATCATAATTATTTCAAACTTTAGCATATTTTATATGGATTTCTACATGAATTAGTTTGATAAGTTAGATAATCAGAATTGTTCTTTATTTGAAGGATATATAATGAATCATATTAACATCTGTATTTAAGTTTGGATAAAACAATACACTAATTGCGTAAATTAAGTTCAAAATTAAGCAGTAATTTCAGAAACAGTATTTTTTTCACACAATAAGTACTATATTTTAAAAATTAAGTACTGAGAATACTTAAAATCGATGAAAAAATGCATATTAATCTATTCGTAAATTTAGCTTTCCGTTGACGCTTTATTTTATAACAAATTAATCTTACAGAAATACTTAGAGGATACTTCGAATCATTGACATGAAAACAAAATATTTATACGCAGGATTATTCATAAAGAAGTATACACTATCCAGATGCTGTAAGACAATAACAATCAAAGCTGAGCACTACTTCAGCGAACTATAAAGGTAGATGCACTCTTAAAGTTTATGTCTCACCCCAGACAGAAGTGACGTAAGTATATGTGTCATGTGACCAGTCTTTGAAATTGGTGGCGTTTGTTGTGGAAAATTTTTTGCTGCTTTTGAATTTTTTAAAATGTCACGGAAGCCACTTTTTTGGCTATGTTAACTCCTTTATTGATAGCACATTTGCAGGACAACATTGGCAACTACTTTCTCCAATAGGACGGTGCACCACTACACTGGTCGGCCCAACGTGCGAAAACATCTCGATGAACATCTCCCTCACCGATAAATTGGACGTGTCGCTGGATACAACATGCTACTTGTCCATTGGCCACCCAGAAGACCTGCATTAACACTTTGTAATTTCTTCCTGTGGTGTTGTTTCTAAGGCCACCTGCAAGACGTAGTCAGATCGAGGCCTGCGAAATTCATCGTGGCAAGGGGCCAGAAGTACGCTTTTACGAAGGAGACAGTACGAATTAGCTCGGCGAAATTCTCCGAAGGAATGATAGATGGCGACACCACCTATCTCCACCTCCACAATTTTGGCATGAAATTAAAGGGCAGGGAAATATTCTCCACTCCCCTGCACTCGTGATTCAGCCCGCAAGACTTTCGGACCCCCTAATTTAAAGAAGCACGTACTCTGTGTTTACTCGGAGGGTATTTGGTGGCATCGAGCATCGCATCCAGGCAATCCGGGTCTGGAGTCCGATGCTCTAACCACTAGGCTACCCATGGTCCCTTTCTTCCTATACAGGAAAGAAAAACACACGTATTCGTCATTATTCTTCCTGTTGATCTAGTGGAACTGAAACAGCGTATCACAATCACAGTCAGTGGACTTGATACAAATACCTTAGCAAGCGTTTGGGCGGAAATGGATTGCCGGCTAAATGTGTGGCTATGTGGGTTCACACATAGAACATGTGTGACAGTTTTTAACAAAATTTAAATAGTTCCACACAATTTTATTACAAGTGATTTATAATAACTTGCATTGTTCTTGATTTATAGTGCATTGAAACTGTATACGTCTTAATTAATCACTCTGTATATTGAAGAGATTAAAGGAGAAGTATTACTTTTCTATATTCGAACATTTGTTCAAAATTCTGTTGAAGTATATTTTTTAGGAAATCCTTATCTGTATTGTAATGATTCATTTTATTTGTTTAATTTTGTGTGCAAGGTTATATATACCAATATAAAAAAATATGATCCACTAACCACACACTAATATACACAGTGCATGTTAGTATCTTAAAAAGTTTAATTCTACATTTTTGAGATCCGAAGACAAGCAGTTTGCTAACATAGGGCTATTTATAATTCCCTCCAGGGCTTCGAACCTCTATAGTAAAAGCACTGAGACAAATGCAGCAAAAAAAAAGGACAGTTGAGACAATACAGAAAGAGTCCCAGTTCTATTTCCATACTTTACTGCTTTTCTATAAGTGAACCTTAGTCAAACGGCATACATCAATGCGATAGTTTAGTTTCTTCCATACTTAACTCAATATGATGCTATCACTGTTTTTGGCAAACGTGTTGACGCTTTACTGTTATCAAACACCAAATAGATGTTATGGTTTAGTCTGATCCAAGATCTACTATTAGAAAGTAATTATAATTTTTTTATTCAAGTTAAATATAGGAAATTTCAAATCACAAAGAATAATATATTATCCTTTATTTCAAAAAGAATATATAGTTAAATTAAAGAAATGCATTGCTTTTTCAATTAAGAGCTGTCTTGAAATTCTAAAATGCATTTAAAGTTAGGAACTTCTTTAATAAAAATGTTGCTTATACTCAAAACTTGTTATACTTCTCTATTTTTTTTGATTACCAAACAAAAATCACATTTTTCGAGAAAAGGAATGATTTTTTAGCAAAATATTTTTAGTGCAGTTTTTTTTTACTGTCTATAAACACTACCTACTTTTCATATTTTACAATATATGTAAATTTTATTTATTACATATACCTTTCTTATGAGCTTTAGTTAACTTAAAACTTTTTCAGTTCCTTCAAACTGTGGGCCTTAGAACTATAGAATATGAATATATTTTATTCTAAATTTTGAAATCAAAGTGTTCCACAAAAAATATCTTCTCAAATATTTCATTCGAGTTCCCGACAGCTTTACCGTGAAAATTGCAAAAATTCTTTTTCCTCGAATTTATTCTTTTTTTCCCGAAATGGTGAATAGAAATGTTGGAAAAAGAATATCCAGACTGAAGGACATTCTTCTTATGTTCAGGTACCCTTTTCCTGTGTACTCTCCTCCTCCGTCATCAAAAGAAGGACGATGTTCTATAACTTTTAACAGAGCAGTGTATCTGGATGGAATATGTAGTTGCTATTTTTTCAGTTATGAACTTAAGTTATTCTCCAGTTTCTCAGAAATTTCATTTAAATTAGAAATTGTTGCATAATTGTTTGGTTTGTGGCTTAAGTTATGTATTAGGTTTTATGTGATTTCTATCAACGTGTGTATAATGAAACAGTAATGCTAGTACCATATGTATAACACACTACTATTAATTAAACTTGTTTTTAATGAATTGATAAATTGATTATCAAGAACATTTTGCACTACTGATACATTTATATGTATACTTAGTATAAATATGTTTTTATTTGTTTTTATTATATTAGAATGTATTTTAATTTGTTTCCTTCAGTAAATTAATCCTTATTTTAAGTCCATTGTTTTCGATTTTTCAATATGCTCATGTCCCCCACAAATTGAATTCACGCCCCCCTAGGGAGGCGCGCCCCACAGTTTGAGAAACTTTGATCTTAACAATTGAATTACCTATTAACTTTCTTCAAAAATAATCTAAATAAATAATTAAATTATTGTTGTTAAGAATGGCTAACAAGTTATTTTATAAAAAAATACATATCAAAAATTCTAAAACTTTTAGTGACCTGAGCTCTGTAAGTCACACTCCTTCTAATTTAAGAAACATTAACTTAGAATACAAGTTTATATATCATTCCACACAATTCTAGTTTCCCGAAATTTATAATCTTTCGATTATAAAATCCATGAATCTTTCTAAGTCAACATTTAAAAAATGGGTGTATCAGCATGTTGCATGCTTGTATCTTACGAGTATTATAAGACGTTCACGAAAAACGTATATAAATATATTTTATTAAAATAACTACTACAGATTTAAGTGTATACAACGATTGTACTCGTATGATAACTAAGAATTAACCTAAAATATTTCTCCAATGCATCTTGTTTCATATAAAATTGTGTTTAAAATAGAATATAAATAGTTAAAAATTATTTGTGGCGAAAGATCTGTGTAGCTATATGTCTTTTACCACTTTACTTAGTCCACAAATTACTTTTGTAAAGGATCCAACAATGCCCCAGGCGTTCTCAGAGAATTTCTGCAGTTTGGATCCTTATCCCGGGGTTGGCCGCAGATAGTTTTGGAAGCATATATGGAACGCATGGCAACTATACTTTTTCTGTGATGTGATGACTAAATAAATATAAATACGATAGCCGTTAGCAGCCCGCTTCGCTTGGTATTTTTTAACGTTGTATGAATATATACTGTTTGTATATAAATGTAAACTATGTGGATATCTAAATCCTAGTATTATGTATTCGATTAAATGGATAAAAAAAATTCTTGTAACCCTCACCTTTTGATTTAAAAAGAACAGGACGTCTAAATGATAATTCCTTATATTTTCTAAAATTGAATGAGAATGACTTTTACGATCGCGAAATGCCCTCTCAGTAAGTGCATTTTTACAAAAGGTACATTTATTAGATCTCTATTCCAATAAATAAAAATGCTGACAAATTTCAAGTCTAAAACAGATAGTATAACATATATTATCCCGCTATCCTATTTAGAGGACAGCTGAAAAATATCATGTGGAGATCATTATTTGTATGTTGCAAATAGTTTGACCGTTAGAATATGTAGGGATATGTATTAGTTTCTTCCAGTGTGAGTTATGTGTCTTACCCCCTGCCCATTCCTCTGGAAATTTTGCTTATTCATCGCATTTATGGGTGCTGCTTGTATCATCTATTTGGGGTAGCAAATTTTTTTTTTTTTCATTTTAATATGGACACTTGGCTGGGCATTTTTTATGAGATACTACTCTTTCGTTATGATCCCAGTGGTTAATTAGAGCGATATCATGTTTAGATAAATTTTTGGAAATTATTTTTTAACTGTCCTCTAAATAGGACAGTGAGATGATACGCATTCTTTCTTTCCTTATAACGAAGAATAAAAAAGAAAAAAATAATAGTACTTTCACTTCTAATGTTTCACCCCTGCTTAGTTATGTCAGTGCAAAGGTTTCTGAAGTTAGATGAAGCATTCGAATTATTGAACAGTTTAGATTCGCGCGGATGAGAGCAATATTGAAATTGCTATGTTACCAGATACCAGTGAACTAACTGACGAAGAAGGGGATGACAAGTAAGTAAATACTAGTGAGATTATTAAAAAATATATTTGGGGGTTTTTGGAGGTAAGAAATGAAGATAGTTTACAGAACCTGAACCGCTCAGAAGCTCTAGTTTTTAGACAATGGAGAGCAGAAAAGAGGTAAAATACATCAATCACTATGGATAAAGAATAAACCACCGCATTATCAAAATGGGTAACACAGGCTGACTCAATTGCAAATGACTAGCTCAAGCAGATAGAAATTGTATTGAAAGATAAGACTCCATCAGAGTCTTTTGAGCAGTTTTATTCCAGCGAAGCTTATGATCTCAATACAAAAGAAACTATGCGATATGCAGCAGATGTATAACAAACGAACACGATTTCTTGACCACTGCTTTCGAAATAAGTGTTTTTATAGGAATTTTGCTTCTAACTGGTTATCATTCAAATACTCGTGAACGTGATTATTGGTCAGATGCTGAGACCAAGGAATTACCCTGGTGAAAAATGCCATGCCAAGAAACCGCTTCCAAAAGTTGAAATCTTATTCACACTTTGTAGACAATGGAACTGTAAATCAGCATGTCCAGGTTCGATCTTTCAAAGTAAAACATTTATTTGCCATACTCAAAAACAATTTTATGACATTTGGAGAGGCGAGTATGAGGACACAAAGATAAAGTTAACGGGAAGATGCCAAATTTGATAAATTCTGACAACAAACATATGGGGTTGTGGATCCCCATGACAGGTTGGCTGGATATCATCCCATTAAAATTCGTAGGAAAAAGTGGTATTGGTCACTTTTTATTCGTTCACTGGATATGGCTATTGTAAACGACTGGATATTTCACAAAACTCTCAACAAAGATGAAGTCCAAAACTTGAAGGAGTTCCGAATAGCTGTAACAACCGTTTATCTAAAAAAAAGTGTGATAAGAACAAAAGGTAGACTTAGGATCTTGACTGTACCTTCTGGTGCAAAATAAAATATCCGTAAAGATAGTATTGGCCATTTTATCTGAAGCAAGAAAAACAACGTCATTGTAAAAGAGAGGACTGCAAAAGAAAACCAAAAATATACTATGAAAAATGTGACAAAACGCTTTGTCAGGCTTATTTTGAACCTATCCACCAAAATTAGAGTGAAATTTAACTGAAAAGTGAAATATTTATTAAACAAGGAAGTATTACTGAAGCAAAATAAAATTTTGCACTCGGAAATAGCTTTCATCATTGAAGAGAACACTAATACATGTAAGTGCAAATTTTATCCCAGTGCTCTATTTAGAGGACGGGTTAGATTTCTTATATAAAATATGAAAAAATTTCAAATTTTGTTATATTTAGTTTGTTCAGGTTTAACTAACTTTTTAGAAAATATAATTCTACTCAAATTTGAATAAACTAAATAAATTAGGATAAGACGAGTTAAAAACAAATTTTTTATCAATAACTCTTTTAAGAGTAGGTGTCTTTGAGACCCATTCTAAGTGGATTTCAATTCAACAAAAGAAACATGCATATATCGAATTTCGTCACTGTAGGTCTAGTTGTTCAGAAACGGAATTTGTTTTATCAATACACCTAGTAACTCTCCAATCCCCCCATACGACTGGATTTCGTAAAATCTGCTGTTCTTCATGAATCTCTGTTCAACAAAGCTAAAATGCTTATCAAGTTTCAAGTATGTCGGTCTGACAGTTTAAAAACAGAAATTTTTATCAATCACATCCCTTCAGTCGGCACTTGGAGGCGGATTTTCAGAAATCCCCCTTTCATAGAGGGTCTCTACTTCATGAAAGGAACGTGCCTAACAAATTACAAGTCTCTAACAGTTCAGAAAGAAGAATTACCTGTAACATCCCATGGGGATCGATTTTCTTAAAATCATTTTTTACAGCGACTTTCTACTTGGTGAACGGAATGCACCAATGAAATTTCAAGTATGTAGGTCTAACAGTTAAAAAGCCGAAATTCTTATCTGTAACACCCTTAAATTTTTGAAAAGCCTTTCGATTCATTTTTTGCAAGATCCGTTTTTAGCGGATCTCTACTCCATATTTCAAGCATGTAAATCTAACTGTTCAAAAACAGCAGTATTTATATAAAACGCCAATTGAGCCTTCGAAACACCCCCTGGAGTTATACTTTAGCAAAAACCATTTTTGTTGCGGATTTCGAATTAAGGAACTTGTCTACCAAATTTTAAGTTTCTAAGTCTAATAGTTCAAAAACAGGGATATTAATACTTATGCCCCTTAACCTTTTAACTGTCATACCCGAGATTAACTCGGGTATGACAGTTAAAAGACAGATAATCTCGGGCATATCACTGGTGATCAAAAATGTCACGCCCGAGTATTACTCGGAGTAATTTTTTTTTGAGTGCATCGTATTGTTTTACCCTAAGATATATCAGAAGACGTTTATTTCGGATTCATCTCTGTCAAACCCGACTGATTCTCGGGAAAAGTTAATGTGCGCTCAATTCAATAGATGGCAGCACTTTACTGAAGTCTTCAAAGGTTAGAGGTTAGAAGTTCTTTGGTTCGAAAAAGGACAATTTTTTACAATTTGTGTACTCAAATCATCCAAATAACTTGGCAGCTAAAGGGTTAAGCAGTGGCAATGCCATTTGAAGTTGATTTTCGCAAAGACCTATTTGTATTGGATCTCTCCTTCATGAACGGAAAATGCCTACCGAATTTCAAGTCTGTAGGTCTAATAGTTTAAAAACGAGATTATCTTTCATCTGTAACACTCTCTCGCAAGGCCCTTTGTGGTCTATTTTTTTGAAAAACCTCTTTTGTAGCGGATCTTTACTCTATGAAAGGAACATGTCTACCAAACTTCAAGTTGGTCTATCTGGTAGATCAAAAATAGGAACATTTGTTTGCAACGGTACATAACCCCTCGTAATCCCCCTTAAGTGTCTATTTTCGAAAACCCTTTCTTAATGAATCTCTACTCCATGAAAGGAACTCACCTATCAAATTTCAAGTCTGTAGGTCTAATTGTTTCAGAGATATCGTGATCAGTGAGTGAGTCGCTTTTCTCCTTTCCTATGTACATATTGCAAAACATGTCATCTCGAATATACTTTTAATTTGTAATTGTTTTATTTGAATTACTATAATTTGATTACACACTACAACTAATCTATCTTTAATTTTATCATTCTATAATTTAAGAGAGGGAGAGAGAGAGAGTATGCCAACTACATATTTCTATTATTTTGAATGTTGTTATACATTGGGAGTAGAAAAAGATTGTAAACAACTAACTTTGGAAGTCCTTTTTCCGTCATGTCATCCCCTTGAATTATTTCATATATTCTGGTATATTATATATTTATTATACATCCATTCTCGGTACGTAACATTTAAGTAAATAGATTATACAAATATTTCAGAAATCAGTATTGATATCTCCTTGAAACTGACACTAGTATGAATTACATTCCTCTGGAAATTTTTCCGTAATCGAAAACACAAATAAGTTTTAACCTTACAAAGATAACCTTTTTTGGGGAGTTTCGTCCTTGGGGAGGAGACATTTATCTCCATCTCTCACTTCCATTTATGCAATAGAATGCTTTTCGATTGCAGGTAGTTCGAAAAAGAATTCTTTGAAAGAAGACTTTGTTTTTATGCCACGAAGACTGAAGATTACCATTTCATGTTTGATTTGTTCTTTTTTAATTCTGTTATTCTACTCTATTGAAACTCAGAAACAACGTTGTCTTCGTATTAGTCGTTAGTAAATGCATCCCTGTGCCAAATCTGTGATTATTTATATTTATTTTTTATTGGGATTCGCTCAAATAAACATAAAATTTGCATGCATACATACATTTAACTGTAATCTGAAAAAAGAATCCGAAACAGGATTATCAAGGGAGATTAAAATTACTTCGTACATTATTTGATTAGGAAGCACGCTAGAGCTTCGACAAAACAAATAAGTAAATTTTATTTACTAAGCAAAATACAAAATTGAATTGTATTCGGATAGGGCTGTTAAAAGGGAATAACTTTCTTCTTTCCCTAGATAGTATTTACACTATTCCAGAAGGAACTTTTGTAACTGATTTTTTTATTTAGAATTTTGTTTCAAAAAGTTTTTCACAAAGTTATACGCCGCTAGCTATCTAAATTGCAACACCATGAATAACGAGATGTATCAAATTCTTAGAGTTATTAGATAGTTAATGTGAAATGATTAAAAATACAGCCTTCTGTGAGATAAAAAAACCCCGTCAAGATCAGTTTTGAAACTCCAATCACACGGTTTTCAATAGCCACTGCTATACGCTTGGGATTGAAAAGGTAATATTTTATTTATTTTATTTGGGTAAAGTAACTAATGACTCTTCTTTCACGGATAGCTAAAGTAGATCTGATGTAGTAGCAGGTGATGTACGTAAGTTCAGTTGTCTACAAATTGTCGAGGAGACAAATACAATAGGCAGTGATGATTAAAGCTCATTTTGGGCCCTGGCTGCTGAAGATCTAAATGCCTCTCTTGCACTACCGAATCAAAATTTATAACTAGAAAATCTGGTTAAATTCAGTTTTTCCGGATCCCTGGGAACCAGGCCCAAGCACCCGATGGATAAAGCGGCACTGGCAATAGGTATCAGACCGTTAGAAAAGGAAACCAAAGTCAGTAATGGAATCTGGAAGAGGATGAAGTCATGGGCATTGCAAGATGCAATGGAGCATCCATTGTAGAGTTGAAATGCGGTGATTAGAAAGTTCGAGTCTTGACGAGTTAAACTGTTGGTTCAAATCTCGTCCGAGACTCAAGCAGGAGCCAAGATATGGTGGATTTAAATAAATTTTAAAAGTTTTAAAAAGTTTAAAACAATTAAAAACTGTGTAAGGTATAGACTTATGAGCTTGAAATTATAATAACTTTAAGATCAGTTAGAGAGGGATCTCGAATGAGCCAAGTTCGAATGGACTATGAGGCTCGGGTGTAGAGATATTGGCCAAAAAGCTGTAGAGGGGATGGGAATGCACCGGGGGGATGCGTCCCAGCAGATCCTAATTATAACAAAAGTTATTACGATCCCCAAAATATCAGTCCCCTAGCACCAAAAAAAGTGGCATATTTTTTTCATTTCACTAAAACAGTTCTGAAATTCAACTAATTCACTTACTTACAACAAGGAAACGACATCAAAGAGACGTTATTCTAACATCTTGCGTGAATTGATCATCTCCTTTAGGGATCTGACGAAAGGCCTAATTTCATCGTTTCCCTGCGACATATATAATTATTAACACTCATATTCGAGAAAAGCTTAATGATCCATATCTCTATTTGAACATAATCTTGATATTAAAATATTATTATTATTATTATCATATAGTATTAATTTTGTATATAGGAACAAATTTCATACTATTTCACTCATTTACATTTATTCAAAATGATATTTTCATTTCCTTAGAATTCAAGAAGGAGATTATACTGCATGAAAGTTTAATATGTTATTTTATATTAATACTGAAATTAGTGAATTATTATTATAATTCCAATTGGAGTGTTTTATTAACTTTATTAATAAGATTAATCTGAAGAATACAGAAATATTTCTCAAATTATTCAAATGATTCAAGTAGTTTCAAAGTATTTCTCTTTAAATTGCCTCACTGGCTTAAGGCTGTATCCGGAACATTTTGTGATTTAGGTGCTTTTCAGCGCCCTTTATGACACATGAAGAAAAATCAAAAACATAATGGGACTTTGGAATTTCTCTTTCCAAGGTTTGGCAACAGCGCTGAAATTAAAGCGCACACACAGGTTTCACAGCTTCCGCAAACAAAAATTGAAGGCCTCCTTTGGTGCAGATGGAAAATAGATCTCTGCCATGTCGAACGATTTCCTACACTCCAACGATAATGAGGCAAGGCGAGTGACACGTAGTCCCGAAGTGCTGCGACAGCGCTGTTGCCTAACCTTCGAAAGAGAAAACGCAAAAGTCACTTTACTTTTTGATTTTTCCTCGTATAATTCAGAAATCAGTAGATTTTATTTTTGCAGATGAAATACACAAAAATGCCGAAAATTAATATAAATTAAATTTTTCTCATTCCCATTTTCATTTAATTCTCTGACTGGAGTATCCGTCTCTCGGACGGGGATGATTTGCTTTGATGCCTGTAGATAACGCTGGGGTGTGATTTTGGGAGTTGGCTGCCTTGATATCTTCAGTTAGACTCTACCCAGTGGGAGGATCACGTGGTGGTACTAGATGAGTTTTTTCAACTCACAATATGGGCGATTTTTCTTATCTATCACCGCCTATCAGTATCTATATTCCTATAGTTTTTTCGTGTTTGGTATGATTATTTTTAATTATTTTTACATGAATATAAATAATTTCTAATCAGTTTTTATAAAAATACTAATCACAATTCTTGTGATAAAAATATAGTCATATAGTATGCCTCATAAAGGCTTAAATATCAAAAATTCTTCTCAATTTCATGAGCTATAAGGACATTTAAAACAGTCCTTAAGGTAATAAAATTTAAAAAAAAAGTGCGTATCCTTCTGGCAGACGGATGTTTCTAAGAGCGGTAAAAAAATTTATGTTCCGGCCAAAAGGTTAAAATCCCCGAATTTTCAAGCGTTTAAATTTCTAATTGCAAAAGAAAAAAAAAGTAAGTTTAATAATGAAGAAATGAGAAATTAAAACAAGCATCTTAAGTAAAGCAAATTATCATACTGATATAAGCGAATCACTAAAATATAATGAAAGAGAATTTCCTTTAAGCCAAGAAATATAAAAATGCTATCTACTTTTATTTTATTGTTTACAGAAGAAAAATGTGCTGTAATAACTCTTCCTCTATAATTGAAAGAGACATGCCTGCAGCATAGAAGTCATCAATTCAACATACTTTTTTAACGTCGGTACAGTTTTTTCAACCTTAATCTTATTAATGGAATTTCTCTCTTTTTCACTTATGTTCTTCACACAGTAAACATTTTTATAATTCCTGTGATTAACCTAGTTTAGTTGCTCGAGAAATCAATTTAATAATCTTAAGCTATTTCTTGGTGCAGAGAGCACACACACAATTTTTTTGAAGAAAGCTCTTTGATGGCTTGGCAAATGAATAAAGTCTCTTCATTTTTTATTAAGACTGACATTTCTCATATTAATATAAAATGAAATGTACTAGAAGCAATTTTTTTTCTTCAAATAATTATTATTGAAGCTGTGCCAGAGATCTCAGATATCTAATAAACTTGAGCAAAACTCATGAGAAAAAATTGTGTTTTGATGCATTCCAAGGGCTTTTTCTTGTAAATGTTGGAAATTTTTCTGAATTCGTATAATTGCTCGCATACAATGGAACAAAAATATAATTTTTGGTTTATGTTTGATTTGAAAAAACTAAATTTAAGAGCATTAAGGTATGCGACTACGTGTTCGGAAGTGTTATTTTAAAAACGCGCATAAATGGATAATTGTCATGATATTTAGTGTCACTTAGATTAGAATACATGTATAAAATTGTTTTAAGGACATTTTAACAAAAACATTTATTTAAATACAATATTTTGGCAAAAAATTAACTTAAAATAATTTTTTTTCCAAATGTTCTCCTTTTGTGAAAAATGTTTCTATTATAATATTTTGTCTGTATATAGCTCAGACCCCTCTACAGAGGCTCAACTAGAATTTTTGAAAAATTCTCATTATTTTCAGAGTTACCACCAATTGAAATAATTATTGGCGTTTTTTTCTCAAAATTGCTCCCCTCTGTTGTCGTAAAATATGGATAAACCCACTTCTAAGTCATATATTTCAAAAATTCTAGTTGAGCCTCTGTACAGCGGTCTGAGCTATGTATATGCCAAATATTATTATAATGCAAGCATTTTTCACAAAAGGAGAACATTTGAAAAACAATTATTCTAAGTTAATTTTTTGCCGAAATATTGTACTTAAATAATTTTTTATTGTAATACTATTCTTAAAACAATTTTATATACATTTTCTAATCTGAGTGATACTAAATATCATGAAAATTATCCATTTATACTCTTTTTTAAAATCATGGTTCCGAACGTAGTCGGATACCTTAAGATATAGATAAATAATACAAACATTTTATGATTTTCTTAGTTTAATTTTCACTTAAATTATTTTTCTTTCACATTGTATGATATGACTGCAAAGTTAATTAAACATTCTGTAAAGTGTTTTGCGATTAAGTTCATTACCAAAAAGGATTCCTTTTTGCAACTTTCGTGATGCACAAAAAGGATTACTTGAAAAAAAAATATAAAAAGTATCAGAAAACCAGAACATGTCTTTGATATACGAGTGTAATATCACATTCCTTTTATTTTAAGGAAATGTAGACTATTTTTTTTTTCTATCTTATTTGCCGTCTACCTGAGCCTAACACATTTTCTCGTTCATTTTTTATAGTGTAGAGGACCTGTGCTATATGTACATTCATTCTGTGGCATTTGTTTTCCAAAATGATTAAGAGCATAAATACGTATACCACATATGATCTTAGACCTATGTTTTGTGAGCGGGACGATAAACTTGCTTCGTGATCATTCAATACATTCAGACATCCTAGTTAGTGAATGTTGATTTTTCGAACTAAACGATGGCCGCAGTAGCCGAGTGGTATAGGTACCGGCTCGTGGCTTGCTGCCCAGTACCACTAAAGACCCGCAGTGTAAGGCAGCGATACACTCTAAATCTGTCGAGAGTTCAAACATCCTCCCGTTGGTGTGGTGCGGTAGTTAGGAGAGGGAGGTGCCAGCTCACACAGGTGTCGCCTACGTCACTTGACTTTGGTTCTACTTGACCATGGACCGAAAACCCTCGTGTAGCTGAATAGAGAGACGTTAATATTCACTCACTTTCGAACTAACCCGAAACTCAAATTCTGACATTGACTTAGAAGGAAATATTTCACCTTTTTTTCCCCTTTCAGAAGAAAACTTTCATTCAAAACACCCCCAAAATCAAAAGATTAAAATCCGTTACGTATGACTAACAGGTAATGTTTTTTTTTTTTAAAAAATTTCATTTTCTTCTTTTAAGCAATGAAAATTTTTTTATCCCTTAAATTTGACAAATTGAATAGTAATAACCATTTACACCTTATGGAACAATTAAAACACCCATACAATCAATGTTTCTACTGCACACAGAATATTTAGCAAAAACAGTTATCGCTACAAAAAAATATTATTGGAAATTTACTTGATTGTTCAAAAGGAATGCACACTACATTAAAAATAGTTACACAGAGTGCTTGGTAGAAAAATTACGAACAGTAAGAAACACACAAAACTTCACCAAACACAATTAAATAGATATAAAAAGTTGACACTTACGTATGAAGGAGGGAAGGTTCGTTCTGGGTACCTTACGCTCCGAACGCAAGTACGTAACCAATCACGCCAAAACGATCGTCAACGCGTGATGTTGGTACTAGTTCATATAGATTTCACACCTCCACACTTATTATAGCAACCTATTGGCGTCATTATATGTGAAACGAAGCACCTGTTTTTCAATTAAATGCATGCGGCACATAGAAAATAGGGGGTTGCCCACTTGGCAAATTATTAATAGAGTTAGTGATTGTTGCAGTAATACGTAACTACCAAAAAATTTAATAAAACACATTAAACAAATAGATATGTTAAATTAGTGCCTAATTTATCGTTCAGATTTCATTTTTGTAGTTATGTAAATTTTAAGTTTGTTTCATAAATATATTTTTGCCTTTTATTACGCAATATTTCAGTTCTTCAGTTCCAAAAGCTATAGAAACGCACACATCTAACACAAATTCTGAAGTCAAAGTAAATGTATATGCCTAGATATTTTATATTCAAATAAGAAACATTTCTACCTGAAAAGTCAAAATAATTCTTTTCTCAGATAGTTTTATAAGACGACTAAGAGAGAATTTTGAATAAAGATTTATAAGCTGATATAAATGTTCTTGGATTTCTTCTCTCAAGATTAATGCAAGTAGTAGAGGATTATTTCGACTCTTTATGTAAAGTGATATACCTAGAAAGATTCATTGAGATTCCAAATAGTAGCTGTATTTAAAACCTTGTACTGCTGAATTTATATTCTAAAGCTCTCGTTGGCACATTTAATTTCGAAATAAATGTGGAAACTAATTAAAACAGCGATCATCGTGAAAAAGAGTTGAATAAAATTAATATTATATTCGGCTTAAAGCAGTGCTTCTCAAACTTTCAATACTTACGATCCAATATTCAATCATAATTTTCATCGCATTCCATTCAACAATGTATTAAATTCAATAATACTATACTTTGATGCTAAACCTACAATGCGACTGTAACCTCAAGTGCGTATATAAACGACTCGCTCAGCCTGTGCGTTATTTTCCCCGGACGTATATTTACGTCTTTCCAAAGTACGATCTCTTCTGTGAACTGCTATCCGTAAAAAATTATTCCGAAGGCATTTGGAATGCAATAAAATGATTTTGACAATGTTTGTGAAGGAATTACTTATTTCGAATGTAAAAACTTACTTAGTATGTAGAAACTTATTTTTACTTAGAATGTAGAAACCAGCAAGAAATGAGAGATTTATGCTCATTAACTCCTTTTCTACCCCACCCCCAAACACCACATACGCTCATCACGTGTTATCCGGTGGCATTGGGGAGTGAATCACGTAAATTTTAATCGGCATTTTAGAGACTAATCATAAACTGTACAAATTAAGATGTGTTAATGTTTGCATATAATTTTATATATGACAAGCCCATGGGTCACTGGTAATTATTAAACGTATTCTTATTATTGTTATAAATTAAACATAAAATGTATTGCGCAGTAATATATTTATAAGTGTATTATATCAGGGTAAGAATGTAATTTATTTTTATTATGTCAGAATTTTTTTTGTTTACTTTCAGCAAATTAATAACATTTTTAAAATAATATTTTGTTTTCAACATCTCATTAGGCTCGCGCCCCCCTCATAGGGTTATCACGCCTCCATAGGGGGCGCACCCCACAGTTTGAGAAACACTGGCTTAAAGAGACGTAGTCACGATTTACGTAGGTATATCCAAGGATTTTATTGAAACTTATTATGTTCGTTTTAAGGAATTTTCGTAGACAATAAGAATTATCTGTATTTTTTTAATACAATTTAAACTCTATCTGACCAATCTATTATACAGAACCTGTGACGGATAATATGGAGGCTATGATTGGCGCAAAATCAACATCAAGACTCAAAAAGCATGCACAGAAAATTAAGAAATTTAAAAAAGAGATAACTAAACTCATCTGATACGGAAGTTACGAGAGAAAGAGAAAATTTATGTGTTTGAAATTTTTGAAAAAAAGTAGGAAAATATTTCATTTTCAGTATTTGAATATTTTTAACTACTTTACTATTTACAAATACGCAAAAAGTTTATTCCTGTTATAGAAACAAGAAACATTTTTTCAGAGTTGCAGTATTTTACATACAAAATTAATGTTTGCTTTAAAATTTGTTTTCGTGAAATTTTTCTCTTGTCAATAAAGCCAAATATATTTTGTCAATATATTTGGCTTGAATAATAGAAAAAAAGTAGTACTTGTTTTACTTTGCAAAGTTTATTTATTTTCAGAAGCAATTAATACGATGTGATGTATTATTTTCTTTTAAAGCAAAAGTTTAAATATTACACTTATCTAATGAACACAAAAGCAATATTATCTTCAAATTACTTGACGAGAGACTCATTATAACGTTGTAATCATAGAGTTTTTTCCTTCTTTTATTTTAAATATTTTGAATGCATTTCGTCTTGGGAGATTGTGTGCTTATATAATTTTTCATTTTTTCGATCCCATTATAAGATGTACTTCAACTGTAAATAATAGGGAAAAAACTCTCCTGAGAAAAAATCCATGTTTGACTAGTGATAGCTAAACATCCCGTTTCCAGGTATTGAATTTTCCTTTGGCGTTGAATTTATTATCGTATTTTTTATTATATTTGCCTTTATCTTTTAACGCCAACTCTAAAAACAAAAGCGGAATATACATATTCTAATGCTTATTAGAATTTTATTGATAGGAATTATTTATAAGCATATATGAGAAAATCCATTATAATTTTTTTTCATTAATGAGCGCTATCTGTTTTCGAATAATATGAAGATAATTCATTATTATTTAATTATTAGTTATAAAATGACAAGTGATTATATTTTCTTCTTCAGGACACTTTTGTTTTTATATTTATATTATTCTTAATATTCCGTTTCTGAAGTAGTATATTTGCCTAAAAATATAAATTCATTAGATATATATACGAGCTTCAAATTGTTTTTAAATTTTAAATAAGAGTTACCATTTTGCACATTTATGTTTCCAAAATTATTTCATAGTTTTACAATACATCTTGTTATGCATTAAGCATTCGCGTTATTAAAAGCATAAATCTAAAATAAAATCACACACACGCATTTAATGCTCATAAATTTAAATATTAAACGAATATAATTGAAAAACAGTTGTAACTCCTTTGTAGTTTTTTTTCTATTTTTAAAAACTTTTATGAAAGTCATTTGATAAACAATATTTTGTACATTGTTTTAAAATTTTTTAAACTTCAAGATTTGGTATTTTTCTGATTTTTGAATCATCTTATATCTCAAAATAAGAAAAAAGGTAGCAATCACAAAGATTTAGTTTGGCAAATACATACTTCTTTTACATTTATTAATAATCCTTTCATTTCTAGATTATTATCTATTTTTCTAATGGTTTTCATTTTCTTCTAGATTTAATGCTCCTTTTATGTGTTTATGTATATATTTTAATGAATTAATGATACTGACAGTTTGGGAGAAGAAAGCTTTAAATTCACCATAAAAAAAAGTAAGCCTGTTTCCTAAGTGCAAGGCACAGAGAAAAAGGTAAAGGTGCCCCAATAGAGAGACAGATAATCAGCACAGTATAGAATGGTTAAATAAAATATTATAATGGACTATAATATAATTAGGACTAGTTATCTATACAACGCCGGTGCTTGTCTTCTTGACTAGTTGACGCCGAGGATTCCAGTACCGATTGACGATGTCGTCAGGCGGGTATTCATCGAGTCCAGTGCATTGGAGCAGGTGGTCGCCATGCATTCTGACAGGGCCGTAGAGTGGGCAAGCCTCGTCAGCAACCAGTCCAATCCAGTGGAGGTATACTCCCAAAAGCGTTATGTCCAATGGTTAGGCGAAAGCGGGAAAAGGCTTCGGCGTTCTCCAGGTGCCTCGGGATTGGACCAACAGTGGCCAGAGTTCCCCATGGTTTTCCAAGGTTTTGGTTTTTTTGGGTCATGACGGTATATTTGTCAATGAATATGAAAATAATTCTCTTTGCTCTTCTGAGGGTCAAGGGAACTTCCGGTTGAGACAAATCGGCTCCCTGTTTTGCTTTTTGGTCGGCTCTCTCATTGCTGGGGATCCTACTATGGCTTGGTCCAGGCATATAAGATTAGCTCAACAATTATAGAGGGTAACCGAATTGTGTTACGGCAGTGTCTCTCAAACTATGGGGCGTGCCCCCCCTAGTTGGGCATGATAAATCATATGAGGGGGTGGGGCGAGCCTATTGAAAAGTCGAAAACAAAAGATTTTAAAAAAATAACTACTTTACTGAAGGGGAAAAAAAATAAAACACATTCCGACATAAAAAAATACACACTTACACTGATATAATACACTTAAAAATATATCTTTACTGTGCAATGCATTTTATAATTACTTTAACAATACTAAGTTAAGGACAAGTTTAATAATTGTGAGTGCCTCCATAGGCTTGTCATATATAAAATTTAATGCAAAAATTAACAATTATCTTGATAACAAGTACGGTTTATAATTAAGCCCTTAAATGCCGATTAAAAACGACGCGATTCGCTCCCCAATGCCTCCATTTAACATGTAAGTAAGCATATGTGGTGTATTGGGAGTGGGGTAGAAAAGGAATAAATAGGCAAATCCTTTGAAATAAGTAAATTGTTCGCAAACACTATCAATATCCTTTTCTTGCATCAGGAAAAGTTTCAAAGATTTATAATGAATACAAAAAAAAGCCTTAACATTTTAAATATATGATCACGATGAAAAATACAAAGTCGTGAAAAACGTTTAAAGTTTGGAAAATCAATAAAATACATGAAAGAACAAAACATTGGCCTTCACTCTTACATATATTACAATTTAGGTCATTGTAAATATTTTAAGACAGAGTAAAATATATTCTAAGTTATTGAATATTATTAAATAAATATATTAAAATTAAATGTATTAAAATATTACAATATGTATCAAATGCACTAACAATTTGTTTTTTGAAATTATAAAACATTCATTTTAAGTTCATATTATAATTATAAATAAATATTATTAAAAACCACCCCGTTCATATGTAATTCCTTCTTTTTTATATGATTAATAGCCCCTGAAGATATATGGCCTTCATACCACACATGGAATTCTGCTGAATTTTCTCCCAAACCAGATTTTGCATGTTCACATTCAATGTAGCATTTCAACGTAATTTCAAAATCCATGACAAATCCAGTAAGAAGGTCAATCACGCAACCTACACCTATTTGAGATGTGTGTGTGAATGTCCCCGAGTCAACCAAGTACCATCAAAAGTAACATCTATATCAGTAAGGGCACTACTACTTTAATAAGCACTTTTCACCTCTGTCTTCGAACATCATTCAAACTTTTTTCTCTCTGTAGATCTAACCAGAGATTTATAAAACCTTTTTTATATGTATTGAATGTTCTACTCGAGGGTAAATACATATTCATTGGCATACAAAATTTTTCCATATATAGCTAAATAGCCTTTCCAAACACTTAAAAATGATTGCACCATGCGCATGTTTATGTCAAAAAATTGGCTTTAATTACCTACACTGTCAGAAATTCGTCTGGATGTAAAGTTACTTGATTTAATTTTATCACAAGAAGTGCAAAATACAGAGGTTTTTCTAGAAAATCCAAGTTTTTCACCAATGTCAATTTTTAGTGAATACGATTTGTAAACATCACACAATAAGTTTTTTAAAAGTCCTTTTAAAAACTGAACATCCATTATCACATAATGAGGGGCTTCAAAATTTTCGTAACAATTTAAATCATTCAAGCAGCTGTCTTCTTAAGTTTGGCATCTCATATTTCTTTCTGGTAATGCTGAGGAAATAGAAGATTTATCTTTTGTGAAAACATCAGTTTCATGACTGTAGTGTTCACTGCACCATCTCTTTTTAGCTTTTTGTTTACTAACAAGACTCGATCACTTTTGTCTAGGTATGATGGATTAAAGTTTACTTATTAATGAAAAAGATATTCAAACGAATATTTAAGAATATAAAGAAATAAATTGATTATATAATGGGCTTTGGAAAAAAAGCCTTTTGTTTTGATACTAATGGTCTTAGAATAAGAAAAAAATGCAAAGCAAAATGGAATAACGTTTTTCTCTTGCATAAAAACAAACGAATTAATTCACTTCTCTTCTAATTAAAGAATTAAGTTTTAGAATCGAGTGTAAAAGTAAATCAACCGAAATTGTTTAGGCTAGGATGATAGCGTCTGCATAAGAAGCAGACGTCACGTCTTTTAGTTTCGGTTTTGCTTCGAAATACTGTCAAAAAAGTTAAATTACTCGCAAAATAATGCAGCTAGAGCTACCAAATTATATAAACATATTTAAAAAAGTTACACAATTAAAAAAAGGCAAAAAAAAAAAATTCGTTAAATTCGTCATTTTTAGGGTAATGTGTCTTCTTAAGGGTGAACTCCTGCTCTAAGTTTCCACATGATACTGATATAATCTTAAATTATGAGAAGAAGCATTTTTAATTAACAAAAATTACATTCTTTGTAAAATATGTTTACATGTTAAATACTTAAGTGTGTCAGATAGGTGTAATAAGAACTTTTATTTATATTTTACTTTTAACCCTCCAAGCGGTCTGCACATAAAATCCCGCCATTCCAGAGATGTTTTTTCTGCCTTCAAGCAAGATTCCCAAAAGCGGCCGAGCCGCATTCTTAAAAATACGGCTCAACCGCTTTTGAGAACTCCACCTGAAAGCAAAAAAATATGTGCGGTGCATTTTTGAAGCATCTCCAGAATGGCAAGACTTTAAGAGCAGACCGTTTAGAGGGTTAAATATGGAAGACAAATCTAATTCTTTGAACATAGTCTTACTGGAAGGTGTATTGTGATAAGACTTTATAAATTAGTGATTAAACCCTTTTCCAAGCAAGATGATCACTGATACTGAATGACTGTTGACTGCATGACTATATTTTACATTTTCTATGAGGAGGTTCAAGTCCAGCACATGTCTTAAAAACTGCCGATATTAATATAGGCTTTAGTTTACGAATACATATTCTTCGAAGTTGAAGTTAATATCTTGGGATTTTTTATTAAATTCTGGTATAATCTCATCTCGAGGGTAAATATGCAGACTCTATAGAAGAATTTAGAAAAATATGTGATTTGTAAAATTTGAGGGGAATTTGAAATAGATGTAACTAAAATGCATATACATATTAAAAAACAAATTATTATTTGCTTTATTGCTGTGTTATACTTGCTGTTCTAGTTAATAAAATGTTGTAGTACTGTTTATAGTATATGTCGTAAAGGGTTATGGTAGATACTAAAATATGGATTCATAGCTTTTATCAAATCCAAAGAAATTACTATTTTTCCCAAAATAAATTATTGTATAATATTATGAAATCTATTACGTCAGTTAGAAAAATTGCTATTATGTGAAATGAAAAAGATAATACTAATTAAAAATCAAAGAGTATTTAAAACTACATTTTCAAAATAATATAATGAAAAGTACAATACACATAAACAGTACTTTTCAAACATACTTATTAAAAAGAAAACAATTTCATCTTAAAGTAATTAATAATTTAATACAGAAATATTTTACAGTGTCGTATGTTTATTTTAATAAAATGTTCTAATTTGAAAAATATTACGAGTAAACGAAATATTAGCACGGGAAAAAAAGAAAAATCTTTGAATTCATATTTATTTGTTAGCTTATTAATGGAAAATCTCAAAAGATGAAATGTAGAAATGCCCCTTTTAATATAATGAAATATTTTATCTAAAGAACAAAAAAAGTGCTTCATTAATTTCATTTCAGTTCTCTAACAAAAGATAAATATGTTTCTATTCGTAATATTATAAAAAAAAGTATTTCAAATCCAAAATTATACAATCCATTTGATAATGTATTTACTAAGGAATGTGCTAGGCGTGAAAGAAAAAGATTTGCAATTTTCAAAAAAACATTAGCGAATTTCCGGATAAAGATTTCAAATTGTTGTATTTCAATTTGGTAGGAAACATACTAGTGGTTTCAAAGAAGACGTAATAAGGCATTTATTCATCGAAGTATTTAAAAAAAAATCTAGCTATTTATCTTATTATTTCTACATTAATTGTTACTATTAAGCGAGGAATGAGCTCCGATATTCAAATAATATTAAAGAAAATTACTTCCTGAAAAGGATTTGATTATTTGATTAATCTCTGTTTATTAGTTTTTCTTTTCTTCTTAGTTTGGCTATGTATTTGCTTAGTAATTTTAAGTTCCCAAAAAGATCTATCTATCTATATATATATATATATTTATATATATATATATATATATATATAATTTAAAATAGGGACTTAAGCAGCCGAATAAGTTTTTAGCTTAATCATTAAAACTTATTGTTGTTTATTTATATAGTGAAAAATTCCCTGACTGAGCTTTGTAAAACTTACTTTTTTTTAAAAATTATCTATTTACAATGAAAATGCAGTTAATATATCTGAGTAAATACAATTGAATGGTCTAGGGTTCTTTTTCAATTGTTATTATAAAGTATATATCTGTAGGAAAAATAGGATATTTTAAACAAGTTTTCAACAAGATTGCAATTATATGCCTTTTCCGTTTTGCTTATAATTCCCTACATGATTACTGAAACTTAAAGAAAATAATTAAGCTAACACAGTGAAAGAAAATTTATTAATGCTATATTTCTGAAATATAATGTATATTTATTTAAGCATTCTTATTTTATCATCCATTACTTTTTCTTGGAGTATAAATATGATATTAGAATGCATACAAATTTTCAATTATTTTTGTTAGCATAAATTACTTATGCCAGTGGTTCTCAAACTTTCAGTACTTGCGACCCAATATTCAAACATAATTTTCATCGCGCCCCCCTCCATACAATAACAATTTATTGAATTCAGTAATACGTTGCTTTGATGCTAAATCTACGAAAGGATTTAAATCTCTTAAGTTCCACCCGCGCATACAAACGTCTCGCTCAGCTAAAACTGTCTTTTCTCTTCGGCCGTATATACACGTCTGTCAAAAGGGTGATTTTTTCTATGCACGCAGGCTTTGGAATACAATAAAAGGACAGTGTTTGTGAAGGATGTACTTATTTCAGAGGATTTGCTTATTTTTATTCCTCCCTTCCCCCAATACACTATAAGCACGCTTGGAAAACGTTGGCATTGGGGAGCGAATCGTCGTATAGCTTTTAATCGGCAGTTAAGGGATTCATTATAAACCACACAAATTACCAAGATAAGTATTAATTTTTGTATATTGTTTTATATATGACACAACTATATGGGATCACTGGTAATTATTATAGTTGTTCTTAACTTAGTATTGTAAATTAATTATGAAATACATTATGCAGTACTGATACTTTTATAAGTGTATTATATCAGTGTGAATATGTATTCTATTTTTTATTATGTCAAAATGTATTTTGTGTTAGTTTACTTTCAGTAAATTAGTATTTTTTTATAAATAATCTTTTGCTTTCGACTGTTCAATCTGCTCGCACCTCCCTTGTAGAGCTATCACACTCCCAAAGGGGGCACACCCCACAGTTTGAGAAACATTGACTTATGGTAAGAGAATTTTAGTTTGAATTTAGAGCTTTAGAGATTATGATCCACTAAGAACACATACAAAAAAGGAAGAAAAAAAATTAAGACCACTGCGAAGTAAATTACGCCACAACTTAAGCGAATATGTGAAACATTTTTAAAAGCTTTTAGTTTTGTTGTTTCTTAGACTTTAATCTTAATTACGTAAAAAAAAAAAAAAAAACTTTTGAAAAACAATTTCCCGTTACAAGTACTTCGTGTTAATTTCTCTCATTCAATAGCCACTCACAGAGAAAAAGTAAAATACATTATAAGTTTCAGAATCTATTACACCAGTGTGAAACTCATAAATACGCACACAGTCATACAAATCCTCAATATTTTTCATTGAAATAGATTCCTTTGTCTGGAAAGTAATAAAAGATTTTTCCTTGAAAGGCAAAAGTAGTAGGTAGTAGATTTCTCTTTATCTCTCATATATTATTATAATGTGGAATTTGTAGACAAAAGAGAAGGAATTTTGACGCTTTTACAGAAAACATGAAATCAAGATGAAATAAATAATGTTAGCTGTCTGATAAGAATAGAGATCTTGTAGTACTTTTTGAAGTTTTTTTATGAGAAATAATGGCCCAGTCAGTTATTTCTGTCGCACTCGTTTTGTTTCAAAACATTTATTTACAACAATAGTCAGAATCAGAAGAAAATAAGTAAATTGATTGTAGTGTCATGTTTATTACTTTTTGAATTTCATGTGACATGTTTATCGACTCTTTGGGATAGCAAGAGTAAACTTTTAAGAATGATCGTGAAAACTTCGATTTTCAAATGGAATTCTCATTACAGTTGTGATATGTTTGAGAACTTAAATTCCTCGTATTACCCAGATTTTTTTAGGAATAAATTGCTTGATGTTTTTACTAAACCAAACGCTTAATGCCTACCCTAGTAGACATATAAGCGTCATTTCGTCTTGATAATTCTGAAAAGGTATTTGATTTTCGTTTTATGTAAGTAGTTCCTTCAACGTTTAATTGAAGAATTAGATGTGAAAACGTTGTAAGCAGTGTGCTCAATTTTGATGTGGGCTTAATATATTTTTTTTCAACTGTCCATCTTGTTTCAAAATTGAGAATTACGTTAAGAAATTTCATAATTCTGGTATGACTAAAAAGCAACCTTTACGTTGAGAGATGAAGTTCTAAGTGTAAGTTGAGAAATAGGATATATTTTTTATTTAATGTTTATGTAATTTATATGATTATTCGTGAATTATTTTATTTCTTAAAGAAAATCGTAACTGTATACGCGCACGCACGCCTACAATAGGTTAGATTCATGTGACTTCATAGTCACATGATAATGATAACTACGTGTTTTTATCCAATCAGCTCAAAAACTCATGTGACGTCATAGTCATACAATAAAAACAATTATGTGTTTCTAGCTATCAAGTTCATATGCTTCGTGTTACCAACTTTTGATCTTTCAGAAACTTTATCTTAAAAAGTACAAATTTATCAACAATAATAACGCATGCAAGTAGAAACAAAATGCATATTATTTAAAATTACATGCATACAATAAGATTTTTTTATTTTAAAATCTTTTGCAGAATTTTTTTTTCTTAACATATAAACATAATTACCCAATTATGAAATTTGAATTTTTATGTAAGTTTTTTTTTTAAAATAGAACAACACGTACAATTAGTTTGATGCCTGTTTTGAAATCAAAGAAGAACACCTGCTTGTCTTTATTATGTGATCGTCATGAAATGAGCCCATTTAAACACATTATTAAAGTACATTTTGCAAGAGACTAAAGAAAGGAATTCGGAGTTTTTTTTCTGCTTTCTTTTTAATTTCCTTTAATGCTTAGAACACTATAACCAATTATATCATTTTAATTGTGCCTCATTTATTTTTATTTATATTTTGAAACGAGGCAAGAATGAATTTCAATATTTGAAAAAAAATTTAAATGTTCTACATGAACATTTAGGCAGTTTCTTTTTTCAATTTCTTTTTATGCAAAAATATTTGCAAACAACTTTATATAAAAAAAATGTTGAATGATCTCTTTCAGTAAAAAAATAATACACGTATTATATATATATATATATATATATATATAGTCAAAATTCTCAACTAAAGAGAGATGAATAATCAATAATCAAAACTGAAAAGAAATTGAAATTGCAAGGTAAACTTGACATAAGATTTTAGAAGGATTGCTAGAAATTAAAAATAATAAAATTTAAAACATAAAAATATAGACTCTACAGTATTATAAACATTGCTGTGTTGTAGGACAGCCCTTATATATAAAATAATTTTTATATATATATTTATATATATTATATTATATTAGCGTAAATTTATTTAATTAATTTTATATTTTTTGAAACAACACGCGTAAGCTCCTGTCATTGTCTTTGAACATTGCCAATTGATGAAGATTACACTTAGACTTTGATTTCACATTTCGGACTTTCACACTACGTCTGTGAGGGCATATCCTTACGTTAATGGGCTGTTTCATTCATTATTTTTCATGGTTAAGCTTTGGTTGAAGTAGGATTAGAGCACAGCAACTATAAACTCAATACTTATTAAGAAAATAGATTGGTTTAAATGTTACAAAAATTCATCAAACAAAATAATAAAATATTATACATATGAAAAAAAAACAACAACATACGTGTCAGACAAAATAATCTTGTCACACTAAATGATACATTTTTCATTAAAAAAATATTAAACCTATCAAGCTAAATAATTCTTCTTTACAAATAAAAGTTCGAAGGATATAAAAGAAGATGCCTTGTATTATTTTCAGATTATTATTTGTTGATTATCTTGAAATGTCTGAATCCACTTTATCAAGCAGGGATGAAAACAATCTATAAAAATGGACTTTTTATGGATGTTCGAAACCTGAAGAAACTTGGTAAATAAGTCTTCAGAAATAAGAAAAAGTAAAATTTAGTTGAAATTGAAAGTTAGTAGAGATTGAAAATCTAATTAACTTTATCGCTGAAAGTCACTTTTTTTTACAAACAATTTAATGCATCAGAGATAAAAAGTAGACAGGCTTTCTCTTAAGCCCTCTAATTCGATAAGTAAATCACGTCCGCATCAAAAACTACAAAATAATAGACTATTTGGTCTTTTTTGAAAGAGTTTTGTGAAATTAAATATTTCTTCTAGAATTAACGTGATTTAAGACGAGGAAAGAGTTTAATCAAAAATTCTATAATGCAAAGTAATTAGGGTAGTCTTTTTCAACCCTTGAAATCATCGGAACTAAAATCCTATGGTATAAGGTAAATTAAAATGTCAAGATTTCAATTAAAATTTGTAATACTTCTTTTACATGATATGCAATATCAAGACAGGAAAAAGTTAATTTCTTGTATAAGGTATTGCGGAGGGAATAAATGTTGCCTGTATTGGAATAAGTTTTACCATTTATTCAATACGTATTTTAATTTTTTTGTTAATATAGAATTAGCTTTAAAAGATTTAGTTATCTTAAAGCAAAAAATAAGACCTGAGATTACTTATTACCAATTGGTGAATAAATTAATTTCCACAGAGAGTACAATAACCAATTGTATAAAGAGCATAATTGTAAATGGTTATTTAATCAAGACTCAATTTCGACACGGTACCACATCAAACTGCTTGCATTCAACGTAAATCTATCTCAAGACACATCAATTTCATTAAGTTGTGATATGGTCGTTCTATGGCGACCATATCTTTGATTGTCAGCGTGAATTAGAGGTGTGGGATTCTCGAAATGAATCGACATTTTAAAATTCTTAATATGACTTTATTAAGAATATAACTTAAATTTCTAATAAATTAGATAAACTTATATTAATTGAGAATAAACCAAACACACAGCGGTAGTTAAACCTGATCGCGTAACTTTGATCACTTATCTAAATAATTATATTATCCACCTACTTTCAATTCTGATAATATTACAAGTTCTAATATCAAATAATCAGTCCTACCTTGAATCAAGCTAAGGTTCAATCAGTTTCAGAGACTTTTAGGCATGCGTGCAATAGTATGCACCTTGTAGTAATGGCTAGAAATCTGGTAATCTTTGGTAGGCCGTCAATTCACACTTCTCTCTCTTCTAAACATAACTTTCTCTAAATTGCCATCCCGCTTACTAAAACTTCAGTTCTTTTAAAGGCTATCTAATTTGCATTTTACAATTGCATTTCACTTCTTGGATTTGGGTTGGAAAAGATTTGTCATTAATCTTGGCCGTCAAAGAACCCAGAGGTTATGTTACAGAAAAGACTCGTGAGCCCGTCACAAAGTTAAATATATATTTCTCTCTTCTAAATTCATTACTTATTTCATTATTTTATATGATCTTCTGCATGGTAAATTTTGATTGTTCACAAATCAACAAGAAAAAAAATATACATGTATGAGGTGTGAAACAATTTAATACCGTAAGTTACATAAATTATGTTCAAGCTTTTATGCACATAAATATTTAAAGACAAAATGAGTTTTCTGTTTTTTTTTTTTTTTTTTTGTTTCTTTTTTTTATTTTGAGATATATTCGATTTCATTAAAATTTATTTGTTACATTACATGAGAGTTAGGAATTATTTAAAAAAATAAACAATAATAATAATTTGATTTTCTTATCAGATTATATAGAAAAAATATCCCATCGAACATATGTACGATACTTTAAAGAGACGTCTAGTAAAAACATCATTTTCTCGGGAGAACATCAGACAGAGGAAACATATGTTCCTTGAAGAGTGGCAACTGTTAACTCAAGATTACTGGATATTTTGGTTTACAGCAAGGGTGGGCTGACTTTTCTAGGATACGGGCAACTAATAATGTCTTTAAGTTGTTGCGGTCCACAAAGTAGCTCAGGCGTGGCCATTCTGTATTAAAATGTATGTGTTTTCTTTTCTTAAAATTTATTTTCGACAAAATACCCCTTTTTTAAAATACGACAGAATACTATTTTTACTACAAAACACTGGTAACACAAAACGTTCAAGTTGAGTGCTTGAACAACTATGAGCAACTGCTACACTGTGGAGCGTGGACGTATTCAATGCAGCGAGCAGAAAACATACGCGATCCGATAGACCTGAAACCGACGTATGCAATTATATTTGTTCGCTGGCGGGTCCCGCGCCAACGCGAGACATAGCATTAACATGAGTGTCCAATCCCGTGGAAGAGTAGGGTGTGGGATGATGTCTCAGAAGCCAATCCCGTCATATCGTGGGAAGATCTGATCATCAACATTCATTCTCCCTTTCAGTCAGCGTGCGGAAAAAGTTCATTCTGGCACCGCAGACTACAACGGCAGTGAACGTGTTAAGCGTTATCGTTCACTTCCAATAAAGGTTTATGTGTCGTCAGCACATTCATCGAATCATTTGCTTAAGTAAACACATTCCCATTGATTATGAAAAACTGACTCTCAAGTCTAGCTGGTGTTGACGTTCCTTAAATATGTTTCTTTTATAGTATGCGCTTCTTAGATCTTAGTATTGGCAGTCACCCAAAAATATCTTAATGGTCCACCGGTCGATCGCGATCGACTTATTATTCATCCCTGGTTTAGAGTATAAGCCAATTACGGTTGATCTTTTAATGTTACCAAAAAAGATTGATAGGTGCACAATGTATCTTTGGGAATGTTTTCCCTCGAAATTTCAACTGCTCCGATCATTATACAAACATATGGTTCATTCATAAGGGACCATAGTTCTCTTTTAAACTAATTCTCATTTTCTGATTGTCACATATCCCCACATGATGGATTGGATAAGGTGGGAATTTTTCTTTGTTTTAAAGGTCGACATATCCACCCTCTTTAGGCTTCATCTTGTAGGGACCGGCAAAAGTATTGTAATACGATTCACCAATACGTAACTTAACACTTCGAAATTATATACTTTGTTCCAGCGAATTGGTTTAACACTACACCAGGAGCTCTTAGTAATAAGCGCAATTATTTTAATTTCTGGTATGCTAAACATCGTTACACTTCTTCACTATTTAGAAAATATTCTTTCGTCATTTATGATGTGTTAAAATTCATTTCGATATTTTATATGAAGCTTTTTCTGTTACCCAAGGTAAAATGCGGTCCATGTCTAAAATAAATATTCTTCATCTTGGTGGAGCCAATCGTCCACATACGCATACATGTATATAAAAACACGTTTATTAATTACAAATGACACCCATGAGCTTACCATGTACAAAACTTAATACTTATCTTGATACCTTGTTGTTAACTTGCGGTTTACATTTAAAGTCGCATTGTAGCTTCAGCGTCAACGTACATTATTATAGCATTCAGAATATTGTTATAGTAAGAGGTAAAAGGCATGATGAAAATTATGAATGGAAATTAGGTCACAAATATTGAAAGTTTGAAAAGTACAGACTAACAACTATCAGCAATTTTTTTCGAATAAAACAAACATGTCTGTCCTCCAGTGATATGTAGGAGTCTAGCAGTGTCTCTTGGTGCTTATCAATTGCTCTTTATTTTAAATGACCCCATTTTTAATAAAATGCATTTTCTGGCTACTTTTTTTTATTTTTTAAAATTTTTATTCACATATTTAAATATTGCTTTCAATATCAAAGATTTAAAACATAATTTTAAATTTTACTTTCGAAAACCACTCAAAGAAGTTTTTACTAAGCTGTTGCTAAGTACTTCCATAAGTTTTTAAAAATAATTTCAAAAGGAGAAAGTATTTAAGCTTTTTTTATACATAAAAAAGATCGTTTAAAACTTGCGTATCTAAATTAATGTATCCATTCAAACACAACACTTTTTTTCTGAAACAATTATTGTCTAAGTATGAGTAAAAGTTTAGAAAAAGGAATTAGTTAAAAGAGAGATGGGTTTCTCTTCAATTTCTTTAAAAAGTTCAATCAAAAGGAATGCTTTGAAAAGTATCAAACAATTGCTACAATTTTTTTTAAAAAAAAAATTTAAAACATATCAATAATTTTTAAGAGAATTTAAATGTTATATAAGAATATATATATATATATATATATATAAATAATAATTTGTGTGTTCTTTATTTAGTAAACAGCAAATAAAATGCATGGCTTCTATATTTCACCTCCTGTATACATTTATATAATATAAGATACCCATATAATTCGACTAATATACTGCGATTTTTTTCCATTCCCAAGTAAAAAAAAATTCTTAAAACTTATGTAATGAAATTAAATTCACAATATCAAAGTTTATATTCAGTTCGTCATTTTAAGAAATAATGAAATCTGTTTTATTTCTAAAGAAGGAATAGTTATAGCAAACATTTTTTTAAATAGAATTTTCGGTCTTTTTCTTTAATATGTGTAGTAAAAAGTTAAAACAAATATAATTAAAATAGATAAATATAATATTTACATTACAATATATCTTCAAGCTATATTTTGCATTGTAAAAGCATTTGCAATATTTTGTTCTTGGAAAAGAAAATAAACGTTTTGATTTAAAATGCATTTTTTTATATAAAAAATATATGACAACTAAATGAATTTTTCCCATAGAAGAATAATAATACAAAATGAATGATGCTAGGTTGTTATTGAAGTATTTTTTTTTGTCTCTTTTTTAGTTTTCCTTCGACATTTTTTTCAGGCATACAAATGAATTTTCGATCCTTTTTTTTGTTATGTCCATTTTTTTCAGTATAAAAATTTAAGTATATGCCGAAGTAAAATATTAAATAAATATTTTAACTTATTACACAATAAATCATTACACAGAAGAGGAAATAAGTCATATAAACAGAAAACGTAAATTTTCTAAGCAAATATAAACAATAACCAGAAGAAAAATAGTTATGTTAACATACATCATTTAATGTTTTAATCGAAACTCTTTTAGCATGTATTTGGGACGTTATTTTATTACGTTTCCTTTTGTGTTTACCACACAATTTTAAGTAAAAAATACTCTTTAATACAGAATAGTAACGATTGTGATTTTACGCTAATTGTTTTAAAATAAACTGTGTTCTCAATGGCATAAAAAGTAAATAACATAATAATGCGTTTGATGCTGACTTTTTTATCAGAATTTTCTATTTTAGTAACTTCTACTAAATGTGATTTATGGAACAATTTATGAATAGTTTGAAATCATATATATATACTCTGTTTTCAATACAGAAAATACTTTGATTCAATTTAAAGATTTGTTAAGATGTTAGAAAGATGGATTTTTAAGACTCAATCTCTAATGACAAATTGGGGAAAGAATCAACTTTAGTTAAAGATTTTTATGACTATAATAGTAATACTAAGGCTAAACGATTCAAGACAAGAATGTTTTGGAAGAAAATTTCTTTAATAGTCACATAATAATTATGTTAAACAAAAAAGTTTGATTCTAGTAATTATAATATACACAATTATAACAAAAGCTACATTAAAAATCTTATTTTACATGGAAATAAGGAAAAGTTATTCTCAAACAAATATGAAAAAATTCAATCTAATAATAGTCTTAAGTTAACATTCAATAAATATAGAGATAGTAGATGTAACACTTGCACTATGTTAAGTCATGATCAATATGATTGTGAATCTAAATTTATCCTATGTAAAACTTTTAATTGTATTTACCTTTTAAATTATAAAGTTTATCAGAATAAATATATTAGATAGATCTCTAATACTATTAACATTAGGATTAATCAACATAGACATGATGTTAAAATCTTTAGTAATTCCAATAATTCTAATAAAATTGAACTCCGACACTTTCACTTGCATGACTTTAAAACTGTTGAATTGTCAGTTATTAAAACTATACCAAATACTAAGAACAGGTTATGGTGAAAAAATCACTCTATTAGGAGTTTTAATACAATATACCCATATGGCCTTAATGTTATGCATTTTGCTAAAAACACATTGCAAATTTTGTTAAGTAATAATAAAGAATTGTTTTTAATTTTATCAATTTAGATAGTAATTCTAAAAGAAATTCCAGAAGCAAAAGAACTAAAAGGAAAAAAAGAGATAAAAAAATCATGAATTGATAGTATTAAAGTTACTATTGATGATTTCGAAAAAAAACTTTAATATCAAGAAGATTAAATATTTCCTGTTTGGACTTAAAGAAGAGGAAATTTTATTGTTAATTGAAATCTTAAATAAAGATTACTTAAAGGTCTGTCGTGCAGTACACGTCATTAAAGTTATTAATAATTTTTGGTTAATAAATTTAATATACATATTAAAAAAATTAATGAGCCTATTACAGACTACTGCACTTAATTATTCAGGAATAAAACTTTTGATAAAGCTAATTGTTTAGTGTAATTAATAGACATTTTCACTTTTTCCTGTTAGGAATGTAATTGTTAAAAAATCTTTCAAATATAATAAAACGATGGGCAGATTTATCTGTAATTACAATAATAGCTCTCCTTCTCTTAACATAGAAGATTGTAAATGTAAAACCTATCATGATTTTATTGTTGGTTATCATAAACATGTAGTTACGGGCAACTTAAATAAAATCAAAGGCCCTTTTTAAAGAAATATCATGAGTAATTGCAGAAATTTCAGATTAACTGTTTCCAATAACAACAAAACTGTTACAACCAAATTAATAAATATATAAATAATTTTATTAAAAATTCTGCAGTTAAATATGGACTGCATGTAGAGACATTTGATGAATTTAAATATAATATATTAAAAGACTTGATGAAATTTAACTACCATTATAACTCTGAATTTATTTATATATATATATCTATATACATAAACTAACAAAGTAAAAATTGGTTATTTTTGTAAATTGAAGGATATTGAAATGAAGTTAATGTAGGCTAATGAATTGTACTTTTTGTGTTATTAATTACAGCACTACACTAATTATTTAAAACATTAACAAAATGCGATTGGGCACCTACACAAATAATATAATCGGCTCTCTTGCGATACATCTTGTCCGTCGATGTTTCCTATTGTGTGAGAAATGATTTTGAAATTCGTATGTAGAATGACCACGAATTTCAGAGTTCTCTGATTTCAAAAACGGGATTGTCATCGTTTATCACAGATTTAGTTGAAACATTCATGAACGAAGAACCAGTGAAAAGAAAAGCTCTAAATCGAATGTGGCTTATTTAATTTACGAATGAAAGTGAGAGAGTGGCGTAAGTCGGAAAATAGCTCGACCCGAATGATTCATGGAATTTGCTTTTGAGATTGAAGAGTGCTATTCAGAGCTTTCCTGAAGAAATTCATCCTATCAATGGCCCATCCTGGTTTCAGCAGGCATCCGGAACTGTATTTTTGCGAGTAACAAACGTAAAAAAGCACACATGTTTGATCATCAAGATCATGCAGTCACCCCCTCAAATTTTGATTACGAAATATAAAAGCGTGCACCGACTAGCGTAGTACAATGCCCTTCGACATGAAGTTGCATAACATTGGAAAAAGGTTCTGTGGAAAACAATACCTGTTTTTTTTTTTTATCGGAATGCAAGATCTAGGTGCATTGCCTGCCTAAAGGACGCCCTCTTTCAGAATATGTTATACTAACAATGAAGTTCGGTGAAGGTAGTATTACCTTGTGGGGAGGTTTCTCTTGGTATAACTTAAGAACATTGACTACACAACAGTGTTTTTCAACTGTAGGGCGTGCCCCTAGGGGGGCGTGATAACCCTTCAAGGGTGCGCGTGCATTTCGAAAAGTTGGAAATAAAAGATTATTTAAAAAATTATCAATTTAATAAATGGAAGCAAAACAAAATATATTCTGACACAATAAAAAATAAAATATACATTTACCCTGATATACTATATTTATAAATGTATCAGTACGGAACAATATATTTGATACTAAGTATCAATACTAAGTTAAAAACAAGTTTAATAATTACTAGTAATTTTTCCATGGATTTATAATAAACAAAATTGTATACAAAATTTAATACTTATCTGGGTATTTTGTAGGGTTGAGAATCAAGGTCGCGTATTGGAGCTTAAGCGTCAAAGTACTGTACATTATTACTGCATTCAAAACATTGTTATTGTATGGGGAGGGGCGTGATGGAAATTATGATTAAAAATTGGGTCGCCGACATCGAAAGTTTGAGAAGCACTGGACTACAATATCTGGTATGCTGGTGCCGATACCTTCTTCCTGATTATAGAAGACCATGGGGTTACAAAGTTTTGGCTATTTTTCGGAAGGGATCGTTGTTGCTTCCTGTATGACAAAACTGTCTTTTTACGATGTCTACCACGGCTTCTTATGATGACAATGGAACAAAGTTATTGACCTGCTCTTTCCAGAGTTAAAATTTTTTAATTTTAATTAGCGTCTTTTTGAGACGTTGGAATGTTGACTGAAATAATTCCTCAGCTGTCCAAAATCGGCGAAGAAAGGTTTTTTAACGAGAACTGATTTGCCTTCTATACGACAGATGAAAGAAAACTCCCAAATGTCCTAGTAAAACAATTGGTGGAACTGTGACCATGAGAATTACAGCAATAATGACCACTCGTGAAGGATTCTTCAACTCTTGATGAAGAGGAAAATAATTTTTATGCATATTGCAGATGTCCAGTAGTTTATTGGTAGGTACCCGAAACTTCTGTTTCATGTAATACTTTTTGGTTACTTTTATTTGATATATAGGCAAAAATGTATCCATTCATGTGTGTTGTTTTGATGTGAAGGAAATTTTCTGTCAATTTTAGTAAAATACTTGATTAAAAATACACTTCTGTGATCTTTTTCTTTTAATACTCAGCTACAGCGTATATTGGTTGGTGTCAAATTTCAGTATTTCTACTCAAAATCATAAGATGAAAGTCAGATTTGAGATTGTATACCACTGTATATTTTGAATTTCAGAAGTATAAGCAAAGTCACAAATAAGAACAATAATCATGTCTAATTAAATGAGTTGTGCAAAAATAATCTAATTTCAAAAATTTTGAAAACCGCCTTGTGCTTAAATTCTACTGTAAGCAGATTTAAAATTTTGAAAAAAATGTTTAAATTTATATTAAAAATATTTATAATGATTTTCGCTAAGAATAATAAATCACTGTAAAATAAATTATTTGCTTTACTTAAATATATTTAAAAGAGTAAAAATTCTTTGTATATTAAATCACACACTTCGAGGCAATATTAAAATAAAAATTACATTATTTAATGCCAACATACAGTCTAATCAATAATTATTATTGTTTGAAGTTTTAAAAAAAGATGATTTATTTCAAGTATTTCAAATAAAAATATATACATATTAATAAATAAAATAACAAATGGATACTTTCAATTCAAAAGAAAATTTATATTCAGGAAACAATAGAAATAGAAAAGTTTTCCTTTCAAATCACAGCATTTTTATTGAAATAAAACAAAACAAGAAAAGTCATTATTCAGGGAAATAACAACCATCTCAGTAGAAACTTAACTTCATGTGATTCTAAAAAAGGAATTTTAATCAGAATACATGTGTTTTGAAACGAAGAATTCTCTACGAGAATTTTTGATCGAAATAAAAAAAAAATGACATTAAAACTGAAGTTCAAGAATAAAAAATGCATTTATTTGAATTCTTGAAACCACAAAACATTAGATTCTGCAAATAAAAAGAAATGGTAGAAAGCAATAAGAAAAAACAACAAACTGTGAAAAGTGTCACTACTCAAACGTAGTGATCGGTTTGAAAGAATTGTTTTTTAAATTATATATGATATTAGGAACACATTTTTCTTTTCTTTGAATAGGAGAAAAAATTGAGATAAATGTGTCTTGTCACACTGTTTAAGATGATGCTGGATTTGGAGGCGTGAAATATGTTGTTGTTACTGATGCTACCTGATCAGCAAAGGCCAGATGGAGGACCACGAAACTCATCATGGCAAAGGACTAAGTGACGCCTGTCGTTAGCCGTAGCTTTGAGCACCATACAAGTGACAATACGGTTTGGCTCGTTTCCACCCCAATTTTGAGGGACGACATCTGGGGGTGGTCAGGGGCCTGCCATCTCTCTACCCCTTCCACCAACCAAACGAGAGAACTTGCGGTTCGACGGCTATTTAGAGTACCCCCCTGTCGCAAAGGCACTATACATTTACAAACATCCATGTCTTCTCCGGGATTCGAACCCAGCCCCTACGGCAACGCAATCAGCATCGCTAATCACTATACCGGTTGGGCGACTTGAAATATGTTTGATTCTTAAATAGAAAGCACTGTGAAATCTCGAGAGCCTACTGAAAAATGTACTGAATCTATATTAATGTAATTATTCTTCTATAAGGAATGATCTCGAATCATCTGTATGAGTTTCCTTTCAATTGTCGCTATTTTTCGTTACTTTATGATTGTCCAAAGTTTCTTTGACTGAATTCCGCATATACTAAAATAACTGAATATAGTGTAAGGATTATTGTATAAGTATAATACTCAGTTTTTGAATCACTTGTAATAAAGTAGTTTTATATAAGATATATATTGTAATATAATAACTTTACAATGCAAGATGGTTAACAATACTTAGGAGATTGAATATTATATTTTGAGACTGAAATAACAAATGTATTTTCTTGGAAATTGCCATTAGCGCCCTTTTATAAAATTCACCGGTAACAAGTACAGCGGCTGAGGGTGAAGAAAATGGTGCTCCGGTTGAAAGTTTGTTCTACATATGTAACTTTTATTAAACAATACGAAGCTTGTTATAGAATAATGTGATCATAACTTTAATTTTAAGCTGTCACATATTTGCTTGATTATAAAAATCTGAATTTTAACATAGTTTCATGCTTAAGGTTTATAGAGAAAGATTTATCCTGAAGAAATTGAAGGAGCTACGAGAATAAATAACCTAAATGAAGACATTATATGTTCCGTATTGGAAAGCTCCATTACATTTACGGCTAAAAGTTAATCAAAAGCAATTAAATCATCGTCAAAATATCTCGTTGGATTCCAAGAGGCATCTATCTCGTCTACATCGTCACGTCGTTCCTTTGTCTTCTCTCTCGTTTGTCACGCTCTCACCTCATCTGCTGTTGTTTCCCGCTTTAAGTCTCTATTGGCCCATGGTTCCTCCTTCTAACCGCCTTTTCAGTTAACGCGAACTCTCCTCCTGGCATAAATCTTGCGCCTAAGAACCAGCCTATAAGCTCTAGGCTTCTTCTATTATTCTGTATTCGAACTCTCCTAGCATTATTTCCGCGGGGAATGCAGGGAGGATACGATAACGTGCAACCACAAAATGCATATATACCGCTAAGAAATTAGGGACGCACATGGATTTAAGGAAATTACATAAATATTCTTTCTGATAACTAACATGGAACGTATCATCCATAGTTGAAAATGTACGAGAAAACAGAAGCTTGAAATGCAAATCCATGTTCGTGACTTCAAAAACCAGAGATGAGTAGAGAAATCGTGTTTTTCGTTGTCTCAGGGATGAAATTCAACATTTTGTTGTTGTTTTGAGAAAAATGTAACTGGAAAATGTAATGACAACGTCATTAACCGGAATTCATGTCTTGGTGCATTTTCGGGAGACTGGAATCACGGCAAACACAAAGAATTATGACAGACTCTGTTGGAGTGGCAAGAACTGTCATTGAAGACAGGGGAATCAAAACGAACAGAAATAACGTTGACAGCAAAAGGTCGTCCACGTGCTTCCACCGCAAATAATGAACAATATATTCTGTTAACTGTCGTCGACAGAGAACAGCCAACGATACACAGATTCAAGGGCAGTTTTCTTAGGAACAGGATGAAAAAGGCCAAGCCAAACAATCCCGAATAGACTTTAAGAGGGTAGATTGTATGCATATAGGAAAATGGTGTTTATCACAAGAGCAGCAAGGTACCATAGGGCTCAAAGAAAGTGGAATGGTGGACATCCAGATCGGATGCAATATGATGCGAGTAAAGTGTTGCTTACGGACGAATCCAAATTTGTTTTAGAGGGTAACACCCGACGTCTTCTGGCATGGCGACAAAGGAGCACTCGAAATAACCTATATTCGTTCAGGAAAAATTACATTACAGATAATGTGGTATGATGGTATGGGCTAGAACCAGTATCAGTGGACGAAGAGACCTGCATATTATTTGGAAGGGCAATTTGACGGCTCAAATATATGTAGACGAGATTATGAGGCACCATGTCGTACCTTACATTACGATCGTTGAAGATTTATTTCTTTAAGGCAGGCTAATTCAGACCTTACATGGCTCTTCTTGTAGAGGATCTTATTGTAGGTGAAACAATACAGCATATGATGTGACCAGCATAATCTTCTGATCTTAATCTACACGTTTGGAGCACACTGGGAAGATGTGTTGCTGCAAGACCAAGGCTTCTTGTTAGAGTCAAGGACTCGGAGATTGCACTTCACCAAGAATGGAACAGTATTCCCAAAGTGTCTTTGATAACCTTCTCGACTCCATGCCAACAAGTGTGCAGCAGTCTTAGGATTTCGGGGAAACTACACACCATATTAAAAATCTTGTATCTTTTTTCAAGTAATAAGTTGTTTTTTTTTGTCATTTACATGCAACCAAATTGTTGCCTTGAAACAGCTTTTCCATTGCTTTATACCAATCCAAATAATTAAGATTCTAATAAATTTTTTTTTGTTGCTTTTCTCTCTTAATTTCTGAAAGTAGCGTACACTCGCCCACCCCCATATATATTGTTACATTGGTCCGAGTTCGAGGATTTTATGCAGATCAGACGCAAAGAACAAGACAGTTCTTTAAGAGCGGTGAGAATTTATTGTAGAAAATAAAATCTTTTAAATACAAGATTCAGCAGCAATATTCACAAAATAAATCTCAGAAGGTCTTCACACTTTCAAAGCTCTTAGACACAAGTATCGGTGTTTAAAAATACAGGTGTATAAAAGATTATTCACAAGCAATCGCTCTTTTAACAGCCGAAGTAATCACTATACGCTTTAACAGAGAAATACTAACAGATGGCTAGTCAAAACCAGACTGACTGAGTTTCGGCGAGCTCTTTCTCTATTTATATAACTTGCGGATAATTCGAGAAAAACACGCTTGCATCGTATGTCTTGGAATTAGTGTATTTCTCTACTAATTTCTAGAAGAATCCATAGGGTTCCGAGCTCGCCAAAAATAGCCGCAAACATGACCACCAAGTCACCAAATTGGTCGCCAAGGCGCCAAAAATGACTCTAACTTGTGCTCTATCACCAAAATTTCGCCAAGTTCCCATTGAATCACCATTATAACGTAAACGATGGCATTTACTTGTGAATATTTAAATTTTAACGTACATTAATCTAATTTAGAGTAAGATAAAGGCATTACACATTCAAATGCAAATTATTTACACTATTTGACACAAGATTCGCAACACTGTCCCCTCCTCAAAGACTGCTCATCTAGGGCAGTGCAATTCCCTGAGTAAGAGGCCTTTATTTTTGCAGACACATAAACAATTCTGATAATAATCAAACGTAAAGTAACAAATACTCTTACGTACACGCTTTTAAAAAATTTCTCTTTTTCACCATTTTGGAGGAAAAATTTATTGGTTAAGATGCTAAAGAGTTTTAAAACAATTTAAATAGTAGAAATGCATTTTTAATGTATCTAAACCCAGCTGAAATGCCTTGGTTATTTTAAGTGGTCACAATTATCAGTTTTAAAACATCTAATAATATTTATATATTTCGTTCTAATGTTATGGAGTAACCGGCCCTGAATTTAATGGAATTAAGACTTTTTAGTTTTAAAGAATGACTTATTAAGGAATTAAATATTCTTAACATTGATAGATAGCATTATATATCACTTAATATGATAAAATAAATATCGCTTAAAATGATACCTAATTTAGAAAAACTAAATTCATAAAAGCCTTACAATGCATATTAACTGCATTTATTTTCAAATGGCAAACAACTTCATAATGTAGTACATTCCCTTCTTTTTAGACTTCAACATCTGCATTTTCTTACAAACAAGACTTTTCTTAGAATATGTAATGACGCAAGTCAGTAAAAAGCTTTTTCTCTTTCAAAGAAAAATCTCAAGAATGCCAATATAAAGACTCCATTTTCCTTTCAGTATGGAAATTTTGATATATTTTACCACGATATTACCTTGTCTGAAATCAACGAAAGTCTCGAATCCTATTCGTAGCTTCCTCTAGATGACGGTTTGTGAGACAAGAGAGAACGTTTGTGTCTGTCACAAGATCACTATTCCTCTCAATGTTTTAGTCAACCCCTTCAGAAAGATTTCGAAGAAAGAATTTTTATGATTTCTTAGACAAAGCTGTCAGAAGTTCGAACGAAATATTTGTAAAGGCACTTCTCTCAGACGTTCCTGACTTCAGAGCTCGGAATATTGATCATTTTTCCTTTACTTCGATGTTTTAGCTTGTGAAAGTTGTACGTTTTGTTTC
>BMAV01019981.1:0-85470 GCA_019973955.1 Trichonephila inaurata madagascariensis
GGGAAACCAAAATCAAATGAACAAAAGAATAAAAATAATGGAATTAAAATTAATAAACAAATAAAATACTGTTAAAATAAAAAAGTTATTCTCCATAAGAAAAACATAAATTGAGTCAGTTATTATTTAAAACTTTTAACTTATTACTTAAACGTTTAAAAAAATATTTTATATTAAGTTAAAATTTATAGCTCTTGATTTTTATTTCATAATATTAAAAAAGAACTTGCAGCTTCAATAGAAATTTCTATTTCATTTTCTACTTTCAAAGAAATATTTAACAGCAACACATAAAATTATAAATTGTTAACGTCTAAAGTAGTTTAACGTTTACCGAGAAGGGAAAAAAACAAAAAAAAAACAATACAATGAAGGGAACAGGAAGCTTCAGATAAATTCAACCTAGTTCCGAAAGAACTTTAACTATCATAATAATACGAAAAGTAAAAGTTACTTTCAAATAAATAATACTTACTGGGTTTCTTTGAATGCTTTCGTAAGATTTTACAAAAGAAAAGTGATAGTTACTTCTTTAGGAAAATGGGTTTCATTTTCAAAAAAAAAAAAAGATTTTTTTAGAAATATTTTTTTGCTGATATAAATTTTATTTCATATAACTTTTATACTTATACAAATTTTTGATTCTTTTGACATATGAAATTTCTCCATTTAAATTTAAATGTATATTACTTAAATGGAGGGAAAAAAGTCAGAAGGAATATTTGGTATGTTTACACTTTTTTCTTTTGGTTCAGTTTTTTGTAGATGAGCATTTAATTATTTTTTCCAAATTACCTAGTTAGGCTTGGTCAGAGGAAACAAGTATGTCTCAGGGGATTCTATCACGTGGGTGTGTCTGGGAACAGAAGCTGCTGATGAGTTTGGGTGGTAGGGGGGTTTTGATATCTCTACAAACTCCAGTGTTTTTAAACCCCTTCGGAAATTCCTTCCTTCCAAAAGAAATAAAATGGTTGACTTGGTGAAGCCCTTCTGCTCACCACTGGTACGCAGCTAAGAGTCCTGGCCTATCTATACGTGCAGGAGTTCCAGGGGCTCATCAGGCGGCCTGGCGCGCTTTGAAGCGGTCACTGCGTAATATATGACCTTTTGTGCAGGGGTAAAGTCTTTCTTTACCTGTCCCTGCTCTCTCCCTGCTTCTCCTGTCATCTTCTGACTGCTGGGGCATTTCCCGGCGACAGTTGTATGAACAGCAAGACCTGGTGTGTGACACTTTACGCGGAATGGTCAAATGGACTTGGTGTAGTCTTTCTTGCTCCAAAGGGATTGAAACAACAACAACATGACAGCCTTGTATCGTTAGGTTTCTATTTAAGTTACTTTAAGTTTCCTAAAAGCATGTAAAGATATATATATATATATATATATATTACTTTTTTCCTTACCTTAAGCCTTTATTATAATCTCTGTAAAAAAATTTTTCCTAGAAAACTCACATCATGTATTCGAAATAAGTTTTATTGAATAAAGAAAAGGCTTAATTCTTTCAGAAGATTGTTTAAATTGCTTATAAATGCACTTTTATCATAAATATACATATTGGTCTGCTAGAAATATCTTAAAAACAGAAAACATGGTGTATAGAAGCTTCATTTAAACAAAACGAGTAAAGTCTACGATTTCTTAAAAATATTTTGCGTACATTAACCAAAATCATTTCTTGCACTTCCTTTTAAAACAATAAAATAAATATGTGGTAAATGTTTTTAAAATTTATTCAAATAGAAAGTAAATGAAAACAAAGTAAAACTAAATGAGAAAAAATTCGTTTTCGTTTGATTTTGAAAATGCTTTAATTTGAATTGAAATCACTATTTGTATTTACGCAATGCATTTTAACTCAAATGTTAATTACGTTTCTTTTATATATAATATTATACATAATATTTTAATATATAATTAGGAATCATTTCCATGAATTAAAGCATTACAATAATATTTCATTTCGTGTATGCATGTGCTGATTTTAATTTCCTCAAAATTTTATCCCTTTAAAAGTTTTGAGTCACTTCTCAGCGAGTATGGTGGAAATTATCCGTTACCTTTTGGTATGATCTCTATCAGCACATAAAGAAATATTGAATAAAATTTATCAATTTTATATAAGTTATTAAAAATGATTTTTCATTGAATATATATAAATAAAATTTATTGTATATACACGTGGTGTCCCGAAACTCAACGTCAAGCGGGTAAAGGTGAAAGATAGAGGGTTTCATATAATTCCTGAGAAAAATTTAAAAATTAAATTCCATACAACTTGTTTCAGTCAAGACTCCTTATATTTGAGAATGTGGAAATTTGCACCTTTTATCACTTTATTAGGTGCTGTGGCCACAAATTTCACAATGTCCCTCAGATTCTTTTCACTAACGGGGTCTTAAACATAGTAATAAGTTGAACAAAAAAAAATTTGCTGGTTTCGTTAACATTAAAGTTGATTTAGTTGGTTTGAAAAAATGACGTCACTTTACTTTGATTCTCTATATAAAAAAAAAATACTGCCTATTATACTAAGCAACTTATTTAAAATATAACCGCGCAGTTGAGCTGAAATCGACTCCTGTGTCATTAAAACTTTTTCTCTCAACACTCACTCAAAAGGTAACTAATTTATTAAAGTTTTTAAAATTAGTCTTCTTACTTTTTTTTTCTAAAACAATTAGTACCATTTTTTCCCCACAAAATGACTTCATTTTTTAAAACTTAATCTTAAATGTGGGATTCAGATTAAGTAAGTAATGTAAAAACAAAACAGTAATCGTTTGTGTAACATTTTAATATATACAAATAACTATAAAACCTAATATATATTTATAGTATATATATATTCTATTTTTTATAATTTCTAACGTATCCTATCTAAAATCTAAAGCCTGGTTTATCTTACAGTTTCGGTTTATTTCAGTTTTAACTATTTTTGATTATTCATCTCTCTATAGAAAAGAATTTTAACTATATGCATATGTATATTCCGTAAAATCCGACATATAGCGCTCACTTTTTCCACAAAAAATTAGGTTGAATATTGCAATTGCGCGTTATACACCGGGTATGAAAATGAAAGCTCTTTATTAAAAAAAACAAGATGAATATAAAATTTGACTTTTCTACGTATACCGAAATATATTTTTTAAAGAAATGACATTCTTGATGCAAATTTTAAGGGTTGTAGTTGTAGAAGTATACTATTTTTTAAAGTTTTTGGGATAACATCTTAAATAAATGACTTCAAAACGTAAGGACGTTGTACGCGTACACTTCAGGATTCTTTGTATAAAGGTGGTGCGCGTTATACGCCGAATGTACCAAAAAATAAAAAAAAATGTAGTTTGAAGGTACGTGGGCGCTATACGCCTGATTTTACGGTATATAATATGTTATGTTTCAAGTCAATATCCAGCTTTTATAAAAAACAGTTTTATTCAGCAAGAAATCGACATGTTTTACGCTGAGAGGAAAAGGATGCCAAGTGACTATATATATAGTAATATAAAATAAAACTGAAGAAGTACTAAAACCTACAGTGCTAAAACAGGAAGAAATTGGAATTCACCAGACACAACAAATGTAGAAACAAAAAAGCCTTTGGACTAAACTGGAGACCTATTATGATTTCTAAAGTTATCGCTGAATTAGGCCAGCGAATTAGGGTTAGCAATGCTTTATGGATCCAACCTTCCCCGTACAGCAGAAACTTTCGACATAATAGGAAAAAAACCAAGTTGAAAAGTTAAGCCTAATACAACACGTGGAAGAAAAACCTGATAGTATATTAAATTGAAGCTAAGAAAAGAGAACAATAATGAATGTCTCAAGAAGAGGAATAATAATAATAAAATTAAAAAAAAAAAAAACTTGCGTGTAAAATAATTACTGGAGATCGAAAATTCAACCTTCCACAGTAAACATCCAATTCGGAATGACTTAAAAGAAATGAAACGACAATTCGATAAGGAAAAATCGTGGCGCCACCTGGATATTTATTTTGCAATTAAACAACTAAGATGTTTTTAAAAATAAACTAAATAAAGGAAGTTTTAAAAACGCTAGTGAACAAAGTTCAGAGTAGATAAAATCTAATAGAAATATATTACAAAGTAAATAAATTTGGATGACTATATACTAATCAATATATTGCGATTAAAATAAGCGCTTAATTTTTTTTTTTTAGAAATATTTTTTAAAATAAACTAAAAAAAAGGGAATTTTAAATAAAATAATAAACTAAGAAAAAAATATATTTAATTAGAAATAGAAATATATCTATAAATAAATTTACTTGGATAATTGTATTTTAAACAATTATTGCAAAATTCAAAAATTACTTTGTTTTAAAATGTTATCAGTAACTAAATCATTGTTTCTTTTATAAAATTTAAGATAATATTTCTAAATATTGATAGGTGTAGGTTAATACCCCAAAAAGGCATTTTTATAATGTTAAAATCAAATGAGTCTCTTTTATCAAAAATATTACTTAATAGCAAATAATTCTTAACCTTTAATTGAAGGTCCAAAAAGTTAGCTGACTCATTATTATAATTAGTTTTTGCTAATTTTAAATAGTAGAGGATAAAAATTTAAAGGTTAGGAACAAAGTCTACTATATTACTAAATATAATTAAGTCATCTATGTATCTAAAAAAGTAACAAGATTCATAACTAATACTTTCATTTCATAAAAATGCAAGTAGATATTTGCTAAGCAGTTGCTAGCTGTCCCCCTTGTGGTAAGCCTTTAATTTGCTGATAATAAGCATTATTATGGAAAATATAATTTTCTTTTAAAAGTAGTTCTATAATAGAAACATATTTATTATATTTTAATATCCTATTTAAAAAGTATTTGCTATATGCTATTTTAAGAATCTTAAATATGTCTTCTATATATATCTATGGAATTAAATAAATCTTAAAAATCATAGGTACACATAAAAGTAATTTTTTTACCTTGCATGTACTTAATATAATGTCCATACTATTCTTAACAATAATAGAATTATAAATTTTGTCTAATGTAGATTGAATAATATTTTGTAGCTTTTTGCCCGGAAGTGTAATATAAGTTTTAAAACCATTCGTAATAATTCAAATTTAACAGGAATTTTATGAAATTTAGGAGTTAGGAAAATATGAGGGAATTTAATATCCAAATACGTACATCTATTTTTTTATAAAAAGCAGAGATTTGATTAAAAATTTCTCTTTTGCTTGAATTAGATTTTATAAAAGCAGAATTGTTATGAAAATGTTTGTTTAGCAAATTAGTATAAAACCATTTGCAAATAATTGCATAATTACCGGTACTTTATATATATATATATATATATATATATATATATATATATATATGAAAGAGATATTCGGTAGCCAGAATAGCCAGACTGCATAGCCAGGAATATTCTTATTCCTGAACAGCATGGGTTTGTTACACAGTTCTCTACAGTAACCCAGTTCATTATGGTTACTGGGCTGATTCATCACGACTTTCAAAGTAACTGGGCCGCATGTATGCTTTTTGTGGGCATAGCTAAAGCTTTTGTAAGAATTTTACATGATTGCTTGATATCCAAGATGATACGACTTGGATTTTCGGACCAACTCATCAAAACTATACATTCCTACCTAAACTCTCGCAAACTTAGGGTTACAGTTGAAAACAGTCTCTCCACCCTCTCATTTTTCGTTCAATTCTCGCTTAGGTACCCAAAGGATCTTTTTAGGGCCCAAGCTCTTTAATCTGTATATCAATGACATTTAGAAGGTTGCCGAAGTTCTTTTAGCGATGTACGTAGACTACAATGCCATTTTCGCTCTAAACCTTTTTAACCGCAATGTTATGGAGCGTCTACAAAAGTATGTCATTCGACTCCAAATAAGGCTTAAGGACCGGAAAATTAAGGTAAATGCATCTAAAACAGCAATCATTTTCTTTATGAGACAGAGGTTTATCGGGAACCTCCCACATGTCAACATTTTTGATCAATCTGTCCCCTTGGTTTCTGGTAAAACATCATACGCGCAGAAAAGCTAAAACAAACCTTAAGTGAATGATTTGAAATTGTGAACTGCAGTAAAAGTAAATCACTAAATTCGAGGCATTTGAGCTACTTCATAAAAATCTAGATTGCCATCACTATTAGCTTTACTACGATGCCTTTCTGAAGGTAAATTTCTGTCTCGTTTCCGGTAACTAAGAAACGAAAATAAGCTGCTTCTCACAGAGCGAAAATTTCATCGCAGTGATCGTCTGAATTTATTTTCTTGGCTACTTAAACTGGCATATCTGTCAGACATTTTTGATCACTAAAATATGGTGAATCTTAGTCTTCATGAAGCACATGTCACTTTCTTTTAAGTTGAGAGCAAAATCGAAAAATTGTTAAAAAGTTAGGATAGTGGCATCATTGCCTCATTTTTAAAAAAGTTACTAATTTTGAAGCATTTTCCAATCTGAAAAATTTTTTCCAATTTAATAATCTCTGAAGAAGATACAATGGTTTTATATAACGTTTACTAACTTTAAAACAAAGTTTCCCCGAGTGTTTTCCTGACTGCAAAAGAAAAAAAAACTGGATTAGAGATCCATTTGCAGTAGATGTATGTGAACAGGATGGTCTCACATCAGTAGAAAAAGAACAGCGAATAGATATTTCCATGGATGGAGCTTCGAAATTGACTTACAAGAATAAGTCGCTTCTAAACTTATGACAGCACTTACAGGAAAATATTTTCCGAATTGACCACAAAAACTCTGAAAGTTCTGACGCCTTTCCAAGCTATTTCTTTTTGTTAAATAATATTTTTAGCTCTTCCTTTGTGACGTCTCTCGCGTCTTTCTGCTAACATAACTCCTATGTTCTTTGACGGCCACGATTAATGGCAAAACCTTTCCAACCCAATACCAAGAAGAGAAACGGATCAAATATGTAAATGAGATATACTTTAAAAGGATAGAAGTTTTGATGATAAGATATAGCGTGGCAAGCTTAGAGATAGTAGTGTGGAATCATTCTGATCAATAGCGCGGCAAGCTTAGAGATAGTTTAGTGTGGAATCATTCTGATCAATAGAGCGGCAAGTTTAGAGATAGCTTAGTGTGGAATCTTGCAGATCAAGAGTTAGCAGTCCGATAATTTTGGAAAGAATAGAAGTCGTATATAAAGTGAATTATAAATATCTCTCTATAGGTGAAGGAAGGAGATCTGCAAAAGGTAATATTTGATATAAGTAATTAGATGAATCGGATTATTTTTATAATTGAGAAAAAAGGATCTAGTTGCGTGATCTGACTTAAATACAAGGTTTAATTGGGTGTTAGCTCTCACTTTAATTAAAATTGTCAAATTAGAATTTAAGTAATATAAGTTATTCTTAATAAAAAATGTATTAAGAACTACTATGTCTCATCATTTTGATAATCCCACACCTCTAGCTTACGCGGAACCGGAACGACATAGTCATCACAGGATGGCTATGTCGCAATGAACCGAACGTATAAAATTCTGGGTTAGGTAATGTAGGTGGAAGTACTGTTCTACCTGAAATGTACTTTTCAGGGTCAGAGAACTTTGAAAGAGTTTATCGAGTCTATTGAGAACAACATACAATTACTTGAAATCCCAAGTAATCTGTCATGTGCTTACTTAAAAAGTCATCTCAGGGAAGGGCTCAAGATTGGTATTCGATATTTGGATCGTTGTTAGTGAAAAAATACAGCCACGGATTTTTGCGCAGCTCAAAACTGAATTAGCGAAGGCTTTTCCGTGGTCAAAAATAAGAAGAACTACAGTCGCAATTCTACGCGTCCCAGCAGGGAAGAAATCAGGATCCTACTGATTTCGTTTATAGTTTATAAAATAAGAGAAGTTTAGAATTAGGAATGTCCCAAGCAGAACTAGTGGCGCATATTTTAGTGCGACTCGAACCACAGATACAAGACTATGGGGAAAGTGCGAAATCCACAAAACACGATACAACTTTTGGAAGTCTTAGCTAAATTCGAAGAGATATTCTTCAAATTAAAAAGGGGTTATCAGAACGATAATATAGAAAGACGAGGTCAAAATGCGCATAGGATGCCTAATTTTAATGCTAATGGTAGAAACTGGAGGAATTCTGAAATAGGACGAAACCAAATAACAGTAGAAATGAGTTTTACGAGAATAGCCGTCAAAGTAATAGAGGGTTCGAGAGGAATAGGTTTCATAATAATGATCAAAGATTCAACAAAGGGTTACTCTTTTTCGAAATGAGCGAAATGATAATTTTAATAGAGAGGACCGTAGAAATAGGGGTTCAGTGAAAATTTCCAGTCGAGGCGATAGGATGCAAAGGGACGATTAAATTTTTTAAAAAGGTTAAAGATCAACCTCAAGGGGTGTCGACAAAAAGAAACAATTAAGCTTTCTCCGATATGTATATCACCCGTAGAACTTCCACACGTTCTATTTTATTAAATAACACATTTTTTTGAAGCCTTAATGGGACACCGGAGCAGATAAATCATTTATATCGGAAGAATTTATAGAAAATATTTTTTTCAAAAAGCAAATTAAAAATCGCGAGCCCAGGTAATAAAAGCACAGGGTGAGAAATGCCAAAACATGGGGATCGTAGAATTGAATGTTCGCATCAGACAATTCGAAAGAAATTGGTCTTTTCAAGTGTTGAAAGATTTAGAATACCCATGTATTCTGGGTATCGATTTCATAAGTGCGTCAAGAATCGTATTAGATTTTGATCAGAAATCGTTGAAAATTAAAAAATTCGCTGGTTGAAGATAATAAGGTAAAAAAAGGGGGAAATTACACGTTAATGGGTCAAAAATGAAGTTAAATATGGTGGCTAAAGTTTTACCGAAAAACCATGTGGAAAGTACAAATTGGAGAAAAGTTAATTGTGCCATAATCAGGATTTGGTACTTACTTCGCGGGAACAATTAATAACGGAACGAAAAATGACCCAGAATTAGGTCATATATATAGATATTTGAAACCCGGAAGATAACTCGGTTAATGCAACGATATGTGAGAATTGGGCCACGATTTCCGTTTAATTGAAGGATTGTTATTTTATGCGAAACACGCAACGTCATTAGGTGAAATGCGTGTATACATTCCAAAATCTTTAAGGAATGAAATAATGAGAGAATTTCATGACAAGCCAATTGTGGACACTTAGGCAGATTTAAAACGTATCATAAAATTCGGGACGTTTTTTATTTCCCGTACAAAAAAATTCATTGATCAATATGTCTCTACATGCCATATGTGCCAAGTTAATAACTTTTAAAAACGCGTTACCACGGTCGGTTAAATCCAATTATATGAATTATCCCAATGAGATAGTGACGTTAGATTTGTTAGGCCCTATCCCATATCGAGAATAAGACGTAACCGCTATATTTTAGTAATAACCGATCATTTCAGCAAATGGGCTGAAATTATACCTCTTAAAAGGCCTCATCTCGTATAATAGCGGATATTTTTTTATAACTTTATATGCGTTATGGAGCTCCAATAAAAATTTAAAAAGTGATAATGGTCCCAATTTATATCCGAGATTTTTGAGCACTAATAAGAAGGCAAGGCATGTGAAGACTGTTGCATATCGACCACAAGCAAATCGGACTGAAGAGTTAATCGAGATATAGTGCAAATGATTGCAAATTATGTTAATGATCAACACGATACTTGGGATCAATTCTTACGTGAGTTTGCTTACGCTATTAGTACGGCGGTGAATGAAACACGGAAAAACACCTGCTGAATTATTTTTAGGTCGAAAATTGATTACACCATTTCAAAAACTAGTTATGATATCGGAAAGTTCAAAATTCAAAATTCAAAATATAGAGAAAAGCTTTAAGGAAGCTAGACTAAGTACGAAAATTAAACAGGAAAGGTGGGAAAAAATATTATAATAGACGTAGAAAAGACATAAAAATAAAGGTAAATGATTGGGTCTTATTAGAAACACACCCTGTAAGTTCAGCAGCTAACAAAGTATGTGCTAAATTTAAACAAAAATTTGAGGGACCTTATAGAGTAATAGAAGTTAAAAACAACAATAATATTGTAATATGGAAATCAGAAAAAAGATTAACAGTTAACGTAGATCAAATAAGAATATATCGTCATAGGAAATGTGACGAGGTCGAATTAGGAACAGGTATCCCAAATAGTATAAGATCAAGTCAGGAAACAAAGTATGTGCTAAATTTAAACAAAAATTTGAGGGACCTTATAGAGTAATAGAAGTTAAAAACAACAATAATATTGGGAATATGGAAATCAGGAAAAGATTAACAGTTAACGTAGATCAAATAAGAATATATCGTCATAGGAAATGTGACGAGGTCGAATTAGGAACAGGTATCCCAAATAGTATAAGATCAAGTCAGGAAACTCGTACTTCGGAAAAAATACATCAAAAAATTAAATGAGTCACAATATGGGAAAGAAAAATCTGCGGTGAAACGTAAGTTAGAGGCAAAAGGGATTGGTAACCAATCAAATCAATATAAAATACAGAGAGGACCCATAAAAACAAATCACTGGTCAGATCACTTCCTAGTTCATTTGGGAATGAAAATAAAAACAAAAGGATAAGGAATAATAGGGGTATTAAAAGATCAGGTGTGTCGGGGCAAAGTGGACCACAAAGAAAGTGGCAAAAAGGGAACCAATAATATTAATAAAAGACAAATGTCATCCAGTACTATTTCTAGAAGCAGGAAAAAAAACAGAAAGAAGGCACAGAATTTCCCGATAAATCAACACAATCTAAGGCCACGACGGAGAACAGAAGAACCCGACCAGCCAAGGGGGACAATAGGGAAGTCAAGGAAAGGACGACAAGGAGATTACAAGCCCTACAACAAGCAAAACAAAAAATTCCAGTACAACCGAGGAAAGAAGGTGGTAGCACTTCATCGTTGGATGTGATGGTCGGAGAACCATATAAAAATCAGGTTGTATTGTTTCATTTTTATGATCTTCCAACAAGTGGTCGGGGAATTATTGCAAAAAAAGGAAGTCTCGGGGGGTGCTTAAAAGTTATAAGCCAAATCAACACTACAAGGTGTTTATTTAATTTTGAAACTTTTGACTTGTTAAAATTTTTCTGGGAAAACATTTGTAATCACACATTTGTTTGCTTCGATGTATGACTTCGTGAGATGCGAAAATTCCTTTGGTTATTTGTTATAATAGTTTATTGAAAAATGTTTGTAATTGTATAATATGTGTATATATATATGTTGTTGTATTGTTACGTTTATGAGGCATCTGGTTCAGGGAAACCGGCGTAGTCAGGGCACTAACAATAAAAATAACGGCGCTGCGCGGCTCATTGGGAGTTTTGGAACCAGATGTGAGGATGGAATGAAATTATTGTGATATATAAATAATATATAATAATTGTGAAATTGATTGATTTATGGAAATAGAGACTCAAAAAGTTTTCATTTCAGGAGACTGACCCCGAAAATCCTGAAAATTAGGAAAATTATAAACTTCAACAAGAATGGGGCAAGTTCCAGCTCCATATGCAGTGTTAGATGCAAAAAATTGGGTCTCGCACCCAGAATATTTTTAGAAAATTTAAGTGTATAAATATTTTTAAATAATTGGATGTTAAAAGTGAGATGGGCATAAATTAAACAGTAAATTAATGTTGGCCCAGTTATTGGAGTAAAATTTATTTCGAGTTTAAATTTAAATTGAATATTAAAATTTAATTCTAAGATGAGTAATGAAAATTAAAGTCAAGATAAATATTGGAAATTATAAAAGTTAAAATGAGGATTTAAGATTAAAATTTAAATAAAACTCAGAAAGCGAAGAAATTTAGAAATAGAGATTTAGAAAAGTAATTTATTAAGGCATTGAGAACCCTAAGTAAATCACGTTTTTCTTCTTGGAGGGTTGTGACGTCTCTCGCGTCTTTCTGCTAACATAACTCCTATGTTCTTTTTACGGGCCCCGATTAATGGCAAAACCTTTTTCCCAAACCCCAAAACCAGAAGAGAAACGGATCAAATAAGTAAATGAGATATACTTTAAAAGGATAGAAGTTTTGATGATAAGATATAGCGTGGCAAGCTTAGAGATAGTAGTGTGGAATCATTCTGATCAATAGCGCGGGAAGCTTAGAGATAGTTTAGTGTGGAATCATTCTGATCAATAGGCGGGAAGTTTAGAAAATAGCTTAGTGTGGAATCTTGCAGATCAAGAGGGTTTGCAGTCCGATAGTTTTGGAAAGAATAGAAGTCGTATATAAAGTGAATTATAAATATCTCTATAGGTGAAGGAAGGAATCTGCAAAAGGTAATATTTGATATAAGTAATTAGATGAATCGGATTATTAATATAATTGAGATAAAGGATCTAGTTGCGTGATCTGACTTAAATACAAGGTTTATTTGGGGGTTGTCTCACTTTAATTAAAAAATTTTCAAATTAAATTTAAGTAATATAAGTTATTCTTAATAAAAGTTGTATTAAGAACTACTATGTCTCATCATTTTGATAATCCCACACCTCTAGCTTACGCGGAACCGGTACGACATAGTCATCACAGGATGGCTATGTCGCACCTTACGTTAAAAATAAGTACAGAAACCGTTTGGAATACATACGTAGAACCAGAATTGAGATACAAATTTCAAATATTACACCTGCAGCACTATCCTTATCATTACAGATTTTAATTAATACAGTTGATAAAATGTTTTATTTATTTGAAATTAGAATTTTGTAGTTTATCTGTATTTATATCTATTTATATATATGTAATGGTGGCTGGCTGTGGGCTTTATATCATCACTAAGCGATATGTTCCCGAGCCTTTGAATGGACGAGGCATCATTTTGTCATTTGGGTACTCCACTATATTTGACGATCACACACACATATGTAAAAAAATTACTGGACAATATTTAGCTTTACGACACCTCACAGAAAGCACGCAAGAGACAAAAACGGGCTGCAGCTGTTTGCAAACGGAAATAAAAAGACAAAAATAAAGATACAGGTAACTCTCGCTATGTACTACTTTGACTAAAAGAATTAAGAGTTCACTATATGCACAAGTATTCTGTATTGAAGTACAAAAAATTTAGAACCATATAATGCAACCTTTCTCAAACTGTGGGGAGAGCCCCCTAGGGGGGCAAGATAATAACGAGGGGTTAAGAGCATGTCGAAAATAAAAGATTTAAAAATGTTATTAATTTACAGCAAAATTTATTTGATTATTAATTTAACAAAACTGAGTGAAGAAGAAATTTAATAATTAACAGTGAACCCATGATCTTGTCATATATAAAATTATATAAAATAATTATTATCTTGATAACTTGTATGGTTTATGATTAAAGTAGTATTGTAGCTTTAGCGTCAAAATACATTATTACTGAATTCAACACATTGTTATTGTATAGGAGGGGGAAGGGGTGCGAAGAAAACTATGATTGAAAATTGGATCGGAAGTATTGAAAGTTTCAGAAGAAATGATATAGTGCAATAGATTTTCTTTTTAATGTGTACCTAAGGGCAGAAAATTATGCTATGGAGAAAAAGGAAAAACTAAGAGAAACAATGTTTTCACTAGTAAAACTTTTGATTAATATCTTCCTGTCTATTTTTATATATATCCCTCATCATGATACTTTAAATATTCTCTAAATTACGAAAGAAATTTTAAATTAATTTTTTCCATTTGTTATAACTAAACATGAACATAATTGTTTTCAAACATATTTTCATTTAGGTACCATTTTTTATAAAAATACGTCTTGAATAAACAAAATATTTTACACACGAATATAAAACAATGAACAAAATATGGTCATCTCGAATTAGTCCTTTTTTCTCATTTAAAATTAGTTTTTCAAAAAAAAGATTAAAAAGAGTTAGGTATTAATGTTCCTTTATAGTAAAAAAATAAGTTAATAGTGTACGTACAATAGAGATAAAATGAAGTATCTTTTTAAAACGTGCCTAAGGAGACGTGGTCATTTGCTTGCCTTTTTATCAATTATTTATTTTTTTTCTTTCATATTTTAAGGTTATTTTATCAACGAACACGTAAGTCTTCGATTCAGAAAACATATACTATTTTTTAATACTAAAATTAAAAATTCGATTTTTTGAATGTATTTAATGTCCTGGTACTCTTATACTTTTTCAGTTTTTTTTTTAAACGAGTCATAGAATTTTGAAAATGAATTAAGTTTTATAAAGTTTGCAAAAGTTTTAATTTAAATGTCCTATGCCTATTTCTATCATTTACATTTCATGTGATTTACAACAAAATAATAGTATTTTAAAGCATTTTATTAAGTAATTTAGATGTCTGTAAAAGAACTTCAAATGCTTCCGAATGAAAACCCAATAACAAGAACTTAAAACTTAACATAGGAGGCATTTTTGTGTATTTTTAAAATATTTTTGGGAAAAATGTATTTTTATTTAGAATTAAATTATTTCTAACCTAAACATAATAGTTTCAAATGATTTAAAAATAGATTGGAACTTAAAATTTTGACTACATTTCTACGGTAAATATATTCTACTTATAAAAGGAAAAATTTCATTCTTGGAGACACTTAAAAAACACAAAAGATCATTAATATTTGGTGAGTATAATTTGTTTTGGAACTGTAAATATTGTTAAAGAGTTCATAGCTTAAGCTATCGTTTTTCTTCTTTTTTCTGTAAATTGTGTCGTTTTTTCCACCGATGAAAAAAGTGAGGAATACCCGAATGGTATAAGTAATTACGTGATGAAGAATAGTCAAAAGTAAATATAAATAAAAGGTACTTCATTACTAAACTATCTTGAATAGTTTGGTAACTAATCTTATTATTTTTGGAATAGTTTCAAACACTAAATGCAATGTTTTTTCTGAGTTAAATAAATAAAAAAAGGAAATAATTCCGTCTCTCTTTAAATCAGTCAACAAAACTCCTTAGAATTACAACCAAGAAGTGTTTTCTTTGATCCAAGGGGGAAAAGAAAACTCACATATCTTACGGAAAAACATTCGAGAAAAAATAAATAGCAGGACAGAACTTCTGAGTAATATGTTTGAACTTAATAATAGATATTCAAAGAACTGTAGTTAAATGAAATGAACAACCTTAATAAACTTCGAGCTTGTTTTTATTTTATATATGACGAAGTTTAAGGCTCCGTCGCTTATGGTTTTTCAAAGCTTTAACCTTTATATCTGGGGTGATTTAGCCATACATTATAGTGGAGGAACACAAAAAGTAGACCCGATCTTAAAAACTCATATCAAAATTACTGCACATATTACAATAAGTAATACATGAATGTAAAGAGAAATATACTATTTTTTTTCAATTACAAAGTGTTCAATGTGTGAGCTTTTTATTACACGGCATACATCCAATCTGTAATCCAGTTCGCCCCAAGCATTTTGTAGCATCCTATCGATAGTTTGTAATAATGCACAAATGCTTACTTGTCCTCTGCTATTTGTTGTATCAATTGACTATCATAACGGCTTGAAATTTAATTATTTTTTGTAAATGTTCCATACCTTTTAATGGGACGCTCAAAATAGGCACAAACTGTTTAATGAAAAATCAAACCGTATTTGAATTTTTAATCATAGCGACTTTAAATGCATTACAACCTGTAGATCATTGGTGGAAAAAAAACTTGGTACATTTATCTTTACGTTCATGTATCACTTATTGTAACTTGGGCAGTAGTTTTGATAATATAATTTTTTAAAATTGGGTCTATCTTTTTTACTCACCCTTTATTTAAAGTTTTTTTGTAAATACGATTTTCAGGGCGTTCCAAAAATAACGATTAATTTCCATAAAAACGCTAATGTATCCATTTCTTTCACAGGTGTTTGAAGAAATGCTCTCTTTAGAAGAAATAATAGCTATTTTTTCCTAGAAATAGGGAAGTAAAACGTATGAAAAAGTGCATTAGTTGTCATTCGGAAAACGGCGAGCAATAAAGGCCAATATCAGGCTACTTATGAAAAAATTCAGACCAACCGGTGAAAAACGTCCTGGATGGTCATCAACATCTTGCGATACGGTCAAGAGACATAACCTGAATTTGTTCACAAATGGAAAGGAAATCATTGATAGTATACCTCCCTGTTTAGTGACCTGTATAGGTAGTTTTTTGTAGGAGGTATAACATATTATATAAATATTAAATAAATAATTTTTTCTACATTTCTTTTATCTTCTGCATATGAGTGTTACCCCTACCGTTCCTTTTAATTCGGCATGTCTACGCGAATACTTAAAAGTGTTGTATTTTCATTTATGCAGTTTCAATATGCCGTAGAATCCGGCGTATAACCTACCCCTACACCTTCAAGTTAATATTTTAATTTTAAGATATATTCGCCATATAACGCGCATCCCCTTTTCTACGAAGAAATTTGAAATGTACGAGCGCAGTCTTCTTAAGTTTGAAGTGATTTGTTCGAGGTATTATTCCAAGCTTTAGAGAAAAATAATATACTTCTAGAGCTACAACCCTTTAAGTTCATAAGGAATGCCATTTCTTTTAAATAAACACTATTTAGATCTATTTAGAAGTCTAATTTTTCTATGCTCATCTTTCTTTATACACTGAAGTGCCACTCAATTTGGGACCTAGTAGCGAAATGGACAATCATGTAACCTTGCTAATGGCTGCCACACGACGAGGCTTAGATTCTAAAGGCTTCTAGAAACGTTCCATGGGAATGACTTCCTAAATATTGGCTAAAGCTGTCTATAATTCAGTAAAGTTTATTGGTGCTGTGTGATGGCATTTCACTTCTTGTTCCAAAACATCACAAAGATGCTCAATATGATTTAAACCTGGGCTTCTAGGTGCCAATTTATGACAGAAAAGTCAGAGAAATGCTCATCCAACCAGCCAGTAACCAACCGGGACGAATGGGAAGTATGGTTGTCTTGCCAGAAAACTCTATTACCGTGAGGAAAACAGAACAGCTTAAAGGATGGAGGTGATCACCCAGCAACACTACATACCGAATTACATAGAGGGAGATTGGTACACGCACCAAAAATCCCATACAGTGCCACGAAAAACACTCCCAGACCATGATTCTCAGCCTCCAGTTGGCGTTAAGTTGTCGGAATCGAATACTCCGTGCTACTTGTTTCCAGTCCTCTACACTTCAGTCTCTGCGCTCTGTTCCCCAGGCAAGATATGCAGCCCGATGGCGAGCATTGAGCAATGACGCATTAAATTTACTGACTGTACGACTGGTACCCTCATTCAACTGGGTGGTAATTTGAGCTAATCTTTGGCTTCTCTGGCTATGTACAATACACCTGAGCCGTCTTTCGCCAAGCACTGTCAAGGCTAATTGTCCTTTGCAGTTTGCCCGATCGATAGTTTTTGCTCACCATCAATGTATTCTTGGTGTTCTCTTGACACTGTCGACCTTGAAAATCGTAGCTGTGTGACGATTTCGGAAAATGAATGGCCCTTGCGTCGCGCACCTACGATTTGTCAGCGATCGAAGACGTATAAATCAGGCAGTTTACTCATTCTGGCAATTCCAACAATAATTCAGAACAACTACAGTATATGCAGTTACTACAGCACCCTCACTTGCACATAAATGATGCTCAGAGCTACACAATTTGCATAGCCCTTGCTATTCCTAATTCAGTGGCATTTCAGTGTATTTAAAGCTCTCATATTTATACCTGGTGTGTAACGTACATCCGTAAATTTCAACCTTATTTTTTGGGTTACATGTGATCTCTATACACTGGATTTTACAGTAAGTATAAATATTGTCAGTTACAATGTATGCGATAGATTGTTAAAAGACTAAAAAAAATATAATAGTTAAGGGTGTGTTTCATAAATGAATTTTTTTTTAAACAAATTACACCAATCTCTCTTTCTTAAATCCCATCTACTGCAAACGAAATGTTTAACTACGTTGATAAATTTATTGAAAAATAATTATCTTTGACTTCTGTGCTCTAATCCTCTGGATAAAGGAGTTTTTGTGTCCAGTGGATAGCATTAAAGACTTCATTTCTGTAAGCAACACTAATTCAGCTTTTAGCTAAAAAACTTCTATAGTAAACACAGTGACAGACATTTACAAAATGTATGAAATGTGTTACTGGATAACATTTTGAAAATTATTTCCCAAGGTTCGATCCGATTGCTACCAGTTAAAACCAAATGCTGAACAATTTCTATGGAGATGAATTATTTGTGTTTAAAGAGGTATTTCTATCATTAATACTTAAGGGGACACGGTACCCTGTACACAATTTCTTTTACTTAGATAGTTATAAGAATAAAATTATATGTACTGTATTCGAACACATATGTAATAACATTTCATAGGCAAAATACTATTTTTAAACAAACAATAATTTTAAATTTTTAAATTTTTAAAATTATTTCAAATTATTAAAATTCCTACTACTTTTACAAATTTAAATATTTTTGAACCATTTTTTTTCTGATATTCTTTGAAGTATTTCCCATAATTCTGTGCATGGGATTAGTATTACGAGAGATACTTTCATTTTTAGAATTTTTTTTCTCTTAGACACTATAAAAAACAGTAAAAAACAGCTATATCTAACTTTATAGATTTCTAAAAAAATAACTGTTCATCTAAATACTTATTCCATGCACAGAATTATTAAACATGTTATATTAAACAACCAGAAAAGTTTCAAAATTATATAGTGAATATAAAAAAAGCCTTAGCATTTTAAACACATGATCATCATGAAAAATAAGAAGCTGAGAAAAAGCAATTTAAAGTTTTTGAAATAAAAAATAATTGAAAGAGCTAAAATATAGTATCCATTATAATATATATTAAAATTCAAGTTGTACAAAGTGTTTTAATGCAAAATTCATCCTGAATTAGCACATATTAAAAAGTAAATAAATTAAGATTAAATGGAATGAAGTGATACAAAACAGTAAAAAAAACAGCTATATCTAACTTTATGGATCTTTTAAAAAATAGCTCTTCATATAAATCCTTAAGCTATGCACAGAATTATCAAACATTTTATACAAAACAACCAGGAAAAGTTTCAAAGATTTATAATGAATACAAAAAAAGCCTTAGCATTTTAAATACATGATCACGATGAAAAATATAAATTCGTGAAAAACGTTTAAACTTTTGAAAGTCAATAAAATACATGAAAGAAGTAAACCTTGGCCTTCATTTTTACATATATTACAATTTAGGTCATAATAAATATTTTAAGACAGTAAAATATATATTCTAAGTTATTAAATATTATTAAATATATTAAAATTAAATGCATTAAAATATTACAATATGTATCAAATGCACTAACAATTTGTTTTGAAATTATAAGACATTCATTTTTTAAGAGTTTATATTATAATTATAAATCAATATTATTAAAAACCACCCCGTTCATATGTAATTTCTTCTTTTTTAATAAATGAGGCATTTCGCAGCTTTTTTGCTAACGCAATTTTTTTCGAGCAATTGCGTACACTGCCAATCTTTTTCTTTTCCTCTGGTAATCTCTACGATAGTCTCGGCAAACAGCTAACATTTTTGACTGCTTATTTGAAACAAGCCCAGTTTCCTTTTGCAAATTTTCTAATGATTTTTTGTATCAAAATTGAATTCACAAACTGCATCACAAACAGCAATAGTTACTCAACGTAGTGTCACTGACGTTTCCTTCGAACATTTACCCCATATGATGCTGTGAAGGCTCTAGTTTGCATTTTGTGTCGCACATCTTATGCATCTTTGAAGTTCATTTGAAGCTAATCTTTGATATATTGGCATAATTTTGGCTAAATGAGCTTCCTTCAAGGGTGTCTTCACATGCTTTACGTGAGAACCTGGTACTTCACCACGAGCAAGAGCAGCCTGGAAAAAGCACCAAGAATCTTTTCCAGTTGAACATTTAAAATGTTGAGGTTTTTGGTCCGTTGATATACTATGAAACAATGTTGCATAAATTGCAGTTTTCATTGCTTCTACGTCACCTTTGTTAGAGCGAATGGCATTTTGATAGTAACGTGACAATTTTTAATTGTCTCTTCCTTTAAACTGCCACGGGATTTCCCTCCCAAGGAAACACTTCTTGCCTGCCATTCTTTAACAGCAGTAAAGATGTACCTAGCCTCTTGCTAACATGGTTTATGCACTCTTCTTTCTTTATTTTTATCTCAGAACCATAAACTTCCTTAGTATTTAAATACTGATATATTTTTGCATCACCATCTGACAATAGTGTAGTGTATCGAAAACCATTATCTTCAGATCTTCGCCGTAATTTAAGAGCAGCCTCTTGTTCCATGGCACAAGATGATCCTATGTGATTGATTGCACATGAAGATATATTGCCTTCATACCACACATGAAATTCTGCTGAATTTTCTCCCAAACCAGATTTTGCGTGTTCACATTCAATACAGCGTTTCGACATAATTTCAAAATCCATGACAAATCCAGTAAGAAGGTCAATCACGCAACCTACACCTATTTGTGATGAATGTCCCTGAGTCAACCAAGTACCATCAAAAGTAACATCTGTATCAGTAATGGCACTATTACTTTGATAAGCGCTTTTCACCTGACTTCGAACATCATTCAAGCTTTCTTCTGTAGATCTAACCACAGATTTACATTACTTTTTTTTATATGTATTTTGAATGTTCTGCTTGAGGATAAATCCATATTCATTAACATACAAAATTTTTCCATAGCTAAATAGCCTTTCCCAACACTTAAAAATGATTGCACCATGCGCATGTTTATGTCAAATGATTGGCTTCCATTACCTTTACTGTCAGAAATTCGTCTGGATGTAAAGTTACTTGATTTAATTATATCGCAAGAAGTGCAAAATACAGAGATTTTTCTAGAAAATCCAAGCTTTTCACCAATGTCAATTTTTGTGAATACGATTTGCAAACATCACACAATAAGTTTTTAAAAGTCCTTTTAAAAACTGTACATCCATTATCACATAATGATGGGCTTCAGAATTTTCATTACAATTTAAATTGTTCAAGCAACTGTCTTCTAAAGTTTGGTATCTCATATTTCTTTCTGGTAATGCTGAGGAAATAGAAGTTTTACCTTTGCTGTGTGAAAACATCAGTTTCATGACTGTAGTGTTCACTGCACCATCTCTTGTTAGCTTTTTGTTTACTAACAAGACTTGATCGCTTTCGTCTAGGCATGATGAATTAAAGTTTACTTATTAATAAAAAGATATTCAAACGAATATTTAAAATTATAAAGAAATGAATTGATTATATAATTGGCTTTGAAAAAAGCCTTTGTTTTGATACTAATGATTTTTGAATAAGAAAAAAATAATGCAAAGCAAAATGGAATAACGTTTCTCCTTGCATAAAACAAACGAATTAATTCACTCTCTCTAATTAAAGTATAAGCTTTAGATATCGCGTGTATAAGTAAATCAATCGAAATTGTTTAGGCTAGGATGATAGCGTCTGTAAAAGAAGCAGATGTCACGTCTTTTAGTTTCGGTTTCGCTTCGACATACTGTCAAAAAAAGTTAAATAACTCGCAAAATAATGCAGCTAGAGCTACCAAATTTTATACGCATATTTAAAAAAGTCACACAACTAAAATAAGGCAATAAAAAAATTCGTTAAAATCGTCATTTTTAGGATAATGTGTCCTCTTAATTCATTTTAAAGCCATGAAACGATTTTTACCTGTAGAAGTATTTTGAGCATATGGATACGTATATATATTACACCACGGAAAATGGTACTATTTATGGTAATTAATGGATTATTGGTCCTTTGGCCGAGAACGGAAGTGCCGGGGATGATGTATTGATGAGGAATCCTTTTGCAGGTAATGCATTTTATTTTTTACATTACATATTCATACTATTAACAAAAACGCACACGCATAGCAGAAACAATAAGCCTCAGCAAATTTTGCAGGATAAGACAAAGACAAAGGAATAAGCAAAGAAGGGCTCTCGCCTTATATACCGGCTGTGAAGGTCGCGTGAATCCTTTCTAACAGGAGCCACGATTGGTCAGAAACGGGTGGAATCGAGTTTCTGATGCAATGTTACTACTCGATTACGATTAAGATTGACGCGTTAGTCCTCAGCCGAAGAATTAAAATTATTTAAAAGGATACTTGAGGGAATTATTACACATACCATTTCCTTAATTTTTGTGTAGTAAATTATTTCTAAATTTTATGTATAACCATGTAAAATGATAATTATTTGTAATTTTTTTTTTTTTGCTCGACAATCATATTTTTCTTTTCAGCTTCTGCATAACCTATATAAAAGAGATCCAAAAACACTATACAAGCATTTTTATTATTTTACTAGGGCTCATGTTTCTTTCTTTTTTTTTTTTTCATACGAATAGTAATTATGATTCACATAGATGCATTTTGATCTCTAGAATTTTACTCGGAATACTTCAGAATTTCGAAAAAATATTTTATTTAAAATATTTCTTCACCCAATTAACAAAATAATTTGAAAATCAAATGCGTAGCAGAGAGACAAAAATGAGTAGGTATAAGACGGGTCTATTTGTGTTTCTGCTAATCCTCTTGTGTAAAATAATCTTTTTAACTGTAATTTCAGTATAAATCGCTTTCTGCGTAAAAAAAAACTTGGTTTTATATAAATTAGAACTTCTATTTAAGTGTTAATCATAAAGTAGGCGAGATGATGGTTGAAAATTGAGATCGAAGGAAACATGCCGTTAGCGACCAGTGTCGCATATTAAATTCAAGTGGAATATTACTTAAGTGTTGAAACAAAACCGCTCAGGATAAGAGAAAATTGCTCTTATCTCTGTTATAATTAATTTATTAAGATAGATTGCTCCACGAGTTTAGTGATTTAAGTGCATTCTCAATTAAGTTTATTGTTTATTAAGTCATATAGTTTATAAAATTGTGTTAATGGAAAAATGAATGATTTTTACTCGAACACTTCAACACCCGCGGTCGATGAACCGCGACAGGTAGGAGAATAAAATTTATCTATTTTTAAATTAGTGCAACGTGTACACATAACCTCGATCCTTAATCTATGAAAAATCATCAGTTTTGAAATTTTAAGATTGAAATAAAATAAATCTAAATAGTTTCGTAGTAGAAATATCTCATCTCGTATTCATACTCACACTTTGAGTTTTCAATATTTCCCCTTTAAGTTTTATATAATTAAAAGACCATGGTTTCTTAAATTATGATATGCAAACTATATTCAGTTCCTTTGTAATGGATTTGAAAGAATAATTATTATTGCTAAGATTTAATTTTATCTTACCTTAACAGCCTGAGCATTTTTCAAACACAGTACTATACGCAAAACATACACCGAAAAAATCCCAACACCAAGAAAACTGATTGTAGAGTAATGAAATTTGGACAATGCAATTGTCTAGTTAACATGTTCAATTGATTATATTTTCAAGATGACAGGTTAATTTCAGCTCAAGGAAAACACAGTTCAAATTTGAAATGCTGTCACATTATAAGCCGGTGCAACCTTCAGAATTTTGAATACAAGCTTGCATGTATTGTGTCATACAGGTGCCTAATGTCACTTTGTGGTATGGAGTTCCATGCTTGTTATACGTGCCGTGTCAATACTGGGAGGGTTGCTATTGACTGTGGATGATATGGGAGCTACCGTCCAATGCTATCACATACGTGATCATTTGGAGACAGATCAGAATATCTCGTAGACCAAGGTAACACGTCAACACTCTGCAGAGCACGTTGCGTTACAACAGTGGTATTAGGGCGAGCGGTATCCTGTTGGAAAACTGCCCCTTGAATGCTGTTCATGAATGACAGTACTGTAGGTTCAATTACCAGAATGACGCACAAATTTCCAGTTAGTATAGGATATCCATTAAAGAGCTCCTGATATCATAGTCATTTGCTACTAAGACTATGACCCCAGGTGTAGATCCAGTCACAGACACTTTGGTTGCAGGCGTTTCCTGGACTTCTTATCACCAACACACAGCCATTATTGGCACCAAGATAGAACGTACCTTCATCGAAAATTCCACAAGATCTCCACTCCGTCCTCCAATGAGCTCTGGCTTGTCACCACTGGCGTCTCAAACAGCAGTGGCTTGGAGTCAGTTGAGTACGCTCTACAAGATGTCTGACTCAGAGCTGTGCTTGAAGTAGCGGATTTATAACAGTTCGCTGTGTTACTATGGTACCAGCTGCAGCTCGGATTTCTGCCGCAGACCCAGCACGATGCGCAACAGCTGTACGCCGAATATAGCAGTCTTCCCTGTCAGTAATGCTTCAAGAAGTGCTCAGTAATGCTTCTTGTGTCAGTACTATCCGTTAAGCACTGCTCCCAACAATCATGCACAGTGGATATTTTCCGGCCAAGTCCTTCTGTAATATCGTGGAAAGAAAATCCTTCTCGTAGTCCTATTACATGTCCTCGTTCAAAGTCGGTGAGTTGTTGATAATGGCTTCTTCGTCTTCTTGTATATATTCCTGGCTGACATAAACTAAATACGAGAAAATTTCAAAGACAACGAACTTAACAGCAGGCATTCAAAGCAACCCTGATCTGAATGTTCTGAGTGATGGTACTAGAGCCACACTTGGGCACGAATTTTGATTCGATGCCCTTTTTCAGAATTTTATATCTACCAAATTTCATTTATGTAACTTAAGTCTTTCTAGGTGTTGGGAGTTTTTCCCGTCAATATATTTTAGCAATAGATTATTTATATTCTAAAAATGCTCAAAACCTTCCATAAGTACAATTTGCTTTTACTACGTATTCATTATTAAATTTAACATTTTATTAAATGTGAACAATTTATTAAATAAAAATAATATAAATTAATAGTATTATTAAATGTGAGTATTTTATATAGCTAAAAGTTCTAAGGAAATTTTAATACATGGCATCTCTCTCTCTAGACTTTCTTATTCAACAAACAAAACGCAGCTCGACATAAAGGAATCCAATAATATTTGGATAGTAGTGAGATAAAAGCAATTTTTTAAAATTCAGCTTCAATTTACCTTATTTGAATAACATAAAGTGAAGGGTGCTTAATTTTTTTAAAGTTATAATGGGCAAACAAAATTATCAGTATCTTTGAGATGTATATAGAAGAATAATAAACTTTATAATCATTTAATATTTAGATATTTTATTAATGTCTTCAAAGCAGATTTCCATTCGAAACAAGTTAATTTAAAATTTCAAAAAAATAAGTAAATTAGCTTAGGATATTCAGTAGAATTCAGATGAAATTTCTATAAGTATGGTAATGCTTTTTGTTTTATTTTTTACTTTTACATCTTTTTTTTAACAGAATAACGCAATCACAGCAATCATGAATAAAAACTCTAATTTTCTCTCTGCAGGATGTAACAACGTATATCATCTTTTATTATTATTATTATTATTCCAAGAATATTAAGAATTCATTTACTTAATGTAATGAAATCTTTTGTACTCAAAAAGTTTTGAACAAAACTTCTATTTTTCTTCTTTTCATAAACGATAGTCAAATGCAAGAAAACATGAAAAGTAAATTATCGTTTCCATATAGCCCCTGAGAGAATAATAGACGACAGTTCTTTGAAAATAGTATCATATAAGAAGTATTAGACTTTGTAAGATTTCAATTAATATAACCAGTGCCGGCTCTAGCAGGTTTTCTGCTCCGGACAAAAATGAAAAATGCCGCCCCTCTCCAAGGCAAACAATTGTAATTAAAAAAGATAAATTGTTCACATAGATACACACGGATAAAATTTGAATATTTCTTGCGAACAAAAGGGCAGCATAACAACATTATATATATATATATATATATATATATATATATATATATATATATATATATATATATATATATATATATATATATATATATAGATAGATAGATAGATAGATAGATAGGCTTATTTCCTACAAACAAGAGATAACATCCAACAATCCCATTCGAAAAACACATAGACAGTAGGAAAATCACACAATGAAGGACATATGAGTAACCGAGATTAAAAATTATAAAATGGATGCTGCAATATTATAAACATTGTTGACTTATGACAGGTAATATATAAAATAATTTATATAAAAATGGGGTTGAACATGTTTTTTGGCCAGCCAACCTTCCCCCTTTATGTAAATCATACTAAGCAAAAACCTATTGAAAGTAAAGGATAGGAATATCTAAATCCATTACAAGATTACATACAACTTACCTAAGAATTGCTCTTAAAATGCAGAGCCCAAACTAATATATATATATTTCCATACACTTCAACCGAGTAAAGTGTAAATGAAGGAATCGTGTATTTAATCAGGTCAATTTCTCTTAAAAAGAGTCTACTGATGGTAGACATCACAAACGTTTATTTTAACTTATAGTAACTACAAGGGACGTAGCTATCGCCGTATCAGTCGTATCAATGGCACGGGGCTCTAAGCTACAGGGGCCCAACATGTGAAACTACAGTCCACTAACAGGGCTTCCTTATCTTAAGAAAGGTCACCGAAAGAATTTTGATACTGAGCTCTCTCAGAGCTAGCTACGCCAGTGGTCACTACACTCGAGGCTGAGTGCCGGTTTATCCATTGAGCGCCCAGGGGCCCGGGGGTTCCAAGGGCCTGGATAATTTAGACTTAACGAGATTTTCTGGTTTTTAATTTCAACGTCCAGTACCAAGAGGGCCTGTAGATCACCTGCGACCAGGGCCGAAAATGAGCTTAAATCGGCACTGTCAAGACTAAAATAAAACATTTCCTGTGACTCTATCTACAAAAAACTCATTGCTCCTGTTTTCTTTGGATACTAGACACCGGATGTCGTATGGGTGAAAGGAATGTCGGTTTTGACCATACTCCGAGATAGAGAGATTGTTAGTGAAAATTCGTTCGCTTATCAAATTTCACGATTGAATATATACTCTCATATCGAACTCTTAAATTTCAACACTAAAGAAAACTGACATAAAGATAAGAAAGTAAGATACGTTAAACGAAATACCAAATTCACACTCAATAAAATTCCAGAAAAAAAAATCAAATTTTTTGTCACAATATATTATTCAAATTCAATGCAAATGCCACCCTTAGGATTTGCCACCCAGGACACAGGTGTCCAGTTTATCCGGCCCTACAGTTACCCATGATATAACTTAAATAAAAAAAAATTCTTTCATAGCTTTAAGCGACGAATTATGAATTTATTTATGTAGGTTTGAATTGTTATTCTATTTATTAAACGAGGATTCCCAGTGGTATTGCTTCAAGAGTGTGTTGGGGTCGATAGCATATTTTTCTGTTTTGAACTTTATTTAATTTCCAAGAACTTAAATAATTATGTAAGTTTAAATGTGCATAGAGGATAAATGTCTGACACGACAGGTACATATAAAGTGGAATGCTCGTAGTATGAAAAAATAAAATATGAAACTAACAAACCACTATTTTTTGGATTTTCTCTCCATATACCGTGTTAAATTATTTTCTTTATGTTATTTGTGTATTCATGATTATTTTACTGTTACAATTATTTTTTTTTATATGCAATATATTTTAGAGAAAATATTATTCTCTTTTTTAAAGATGGTCGATATTGGGGAAAATCTGGTAACAACTGTTTTAGACTGTTATGCAATGCTTCTATGAAAGTCTTTATTATTACTGCGTGTTGAGGATAGAGGCGTATTTTAGAATATTGAAGAGCCGTCTTTCTTCGTTTTTCTATTCAACTTTGTTAAATAATTTTGTATAACAATGGATGCTGCCCCTTTAAATGTAGAGCTTATATAATATCACCTTTGGTGTCATAATATATTGTTCGACATTTTTATTTTATTTTACTCTGCCTTCAAACCTTTTTTTATTTAACACTCTTTTTCTACATTATATTTATAATTTTGTACATTATATTTACATTATGTTTAAAATTTTGTACATTATATTTACATTATGTGTACAATTTTGTACATTATATTTACATTATGTTTACAATTTTGTACTTTATATTTACATTATGTTTACAATTTTGTACATTACATTTACATTATGTTTACAATTTTGTATATTATATTTACAATTTTGTATATTATATTTACAATTTTATACATTATATATTTACATTATGCTTACAATTTTTTACATTACATTTACATTATGTTTATAATTTTGTATATTATATTTACAATTTTATATATTATATTTACAACTTTGTACATTATATTTACATTATATTTACAATTTTGTGTAAATTATATTTACATTATGTTTACAATTTTGTACATTATATTTACATTATGTTTACAATTTTTTACATTACATTTACATTATGTTTACAATTTTGTACATTATATTTATATTATGTTTACAATTTTGTGTACATTGTATTTACATTATGTTTACAATTTTGTACATTATATTTACAATATGTGTGCTATTTTATACATTATATTTACAATTTTGTGACTCCTTTTACGTCTATTTTTATAGAGTTACTGAATTGAGGTATAGTTTCATTAAGTACGACATTGTTAGTTAAATGCACATTTAGAGTTGTGTGAAAGTCAACAATTTGTCTCTGGCATTATGAAACGCATTATTTGGCTTCTAAAAATAGAGATTATTGTTTAATTAGAAAATTTAATATTTTAAACTCAAATAATTCTTTACAACTTTGAATTCGAATTTTTGATTAATAATGTTCATGACTAGAAATTCAAAAGTATATTTTATATTGATGATTTTTTTTTCATTTGTTTAAATGATTACAAAAGTGTTATGTAATGAGTATTGTGGTACAAAAAGTAATTTTAGTTTAAATATTGAATGTTTCTTTATGTATCAATATCTATCTCAGACAACTAGCTATATCAGATATCCAGTTTTAATCTTCAATTGAAGAAAACTTACTGGAAAGACAAAAATCATTTTTAGGATAGAAAACATTAGAAAGATTAACTTCGTTATAGTTTTTCATGGATGTTTAGCTTATAGATTGGAATCTCCAGAGGTTTAAGAGTGTTATTGAACAGCAAGCTTAATGCGTATAATCAAAAATTGCTTTTTTGATACATCAACCACACTTGAAAATAAGAGGATGATGACTCCATGTTTACGACAAAGTAGCCATGTAATTTCACATCATTATATCAGAGGAAATCAAGTACCAAATTCATCTTTCGGTTTCATAATGTCACAAAATTCAAGATTTATTCACAAATTTGTATGTTTTTTCTGGAGTAAAATATTGCAGTTTTGACCAAAAAAAAAATTGATCATATTAATTTTCCCAAAGGCTTGAATTCTCTCGGAAAAATTAAATCCTAGTACAGGTTTTGCACGTCAAAGCTAGATCCCCTCCCTCTGGGGAGGAACGGCTTCAAAACAATAGCAAATTTGGTATCCGCCTATAGGGTGCCGCACTAAAAAGAGATGCCAGTTTCCGGGGAATGTACTAGGTCTACAATGGTAAAAGACCAATCAGCAACCCATTAGAAATAAAAAAAAATTCAAAACTGTACGGATAAGTCAATTGATTTGAAAATAAAAAACAAAAGTGAAAAGATTCTTATATAAAAAAGGAAAATTGTATCCAGAACTGTGTATTCTTGGTTACATCATATAAATAAAAAAAAATTAACATTCTCCAGAGATAATAAATATGTTTCCCTCACTAATTCATCTACGATGGTCGATGCTAGTGCATAGGTTCAGCACTTAAATTCTTCAAATATTTTTGAAAAAAAATTATCTGGCATTCATATTTGTATCTTCGCTAAAAAGGAACCATTTAAATTTATTCTTTTAACTTCATATATTTTTAAAAAGAAAAAAATAATTAGAAAAGTGTTGTAGCATTATTTTAAAAATTGAGGGTAAAAAAAACATAATTATCTGGAATAAAATAGAAACATTTTTGAATTTAACTTTTTATGGCACGTTAGGGAAAAACTTTCGTTACGCGTTACCCGTTACGCATTACCACTTACATAAGTTAAAAATGCATGAAGTTCCGACTTTCAACACGTTTTTAAAAAAGCTGTCACCAGTTTAAGAAATATTCATATCATAACCACGAGATGTAATTTAATATATGTATTTAAACTCAAATAAATTAAAACCTCTAAGAAGTTTCTAATAATAAATGAAACAACTCAACTTGTTTTGAAGCGATTTTGCAAATAAAAGATTTATGGTTTTATATAAATGACAACAGTGAAAAAATAAATAAAAAGAAGATTTAGAATGCAGAGTTTTTGAGTTTTTGGGAATTATTTAAACTAATCTGTTTTATTATAACTTGCCCGAAACAAAAGCTATCTAATTCTTTTTACCAAACTCTAAAAAAAAAAATTTCAGAAATCGAAAAAAAGTCTTTTTTTGCCACGATATTTAAAATTTTTCCCAAAATAATGATTTTTTTATTTTTTAGGGTTTTTTTCCCCAAAAGGGAGTCAAAATCGAACTTTTTTTATGAAAATGTTTTTAAGCCATTCCCGTTAAATTTTCCCTTTTCCCGGTTAATGAATTATATTTCCCCCAAAAAGTTAATGTTTTTCCAGAATCAGTCTTTTAAAAAAAATGAAAACTGGAAATTTTTTAAATTTTTTTTACGTTTTTTCCCAAAAAAATACAAAAAATTTGGTAAATATTAAATAACTTCGGTTTTTTATGAAAGAAACCCCAGGGGCCTTTTTTCTGTGTGTAGAAAATATTCCAAATCTGTACGAAGATTGAAAAATTACGGTTTTAAATTTTTGGCTTTTTTGCGTCTATTATTTTTTTACCGAATTTTTAAAAAAAAATTATTTTTAATTTTTTTTAAAAAAATTCCCCTTTGTTTTCAATCGATGTGTGAAACTTTTGGCCATTAAATTCCTAAAAATTCCCTTCAAAAAAAAAAAAATTTTAAAAAAAGGCGCGTTTTTTACGAAAAGTCAAGGTTTGGGGACAAAAACCAAAAGTTTCGCACCAAATAAAAAAAATTAAAATACTTTTTTTCCCATCACGTCCATTTTCACATTTTTTTGAGTTAAATGTTTTCCGGGATCTTTTCCCCGGAGATTTTTTTTTAATTTTTTAAAAATTCTCAATTTTTTAAATATTTTAGTTTCTTTTTATACACAAAAAATAGAAAAAGGGTTAAAGAAATAATATATGTGCATAAAAAAAAAATTTTAAATTTTTTAAAGAAATTTTAATGAAATTTTGATTTTTTTCAAACACTCTATTTTTTAAAATATTTTATATTTTTCATAAAAATTGCTGAAACACATTTTTTAAAAAAATTTCTAGGGGATGACCTACAAGTGTTAAATTATTTCTTTTGAATCAAAAGTTATACCCAAAAGTCGAGTTTAGCGAACGGGGAAATTCAATAAAATTTTATCAAAACTTCCAAAAAAAAATACAACTAAAAAATTTTAACCCAAAAAATTTTCAATTTCTTAGCTTGTAGGCCATCCTCTAGATAATACAATTAATAAACATTTTTTAAAAATTTGTACAAGTATCTCAAAAGTTTTTCAGATATCATGTTTGAAATATCAAAAAATTTAAAAAAAAATAGTTTTGAGAAAAATGCATTTAAATTTTTTAAAAAACTTTCAAAACAAAATATGACAAGTATATTAAAAAAAACCCGGGATTTATATTTAACTATTCCCCCTTTTTGGTTTTTTTAAAAATTTTTCTTTTTTTCCCCCTTTTTTCTCTGGTTGTTTTTAAAAAAGGCAAAAAATGTTGTTTGAGCCCACTCAAAGATGTCAACAAACCTCTCATCACGAAAAGCCCAAAAATTTCCCCTGAATTTATGCCAAATGTTTTCAAAATACCTAACAAATCAATAAAAGTTTTTTAAAAATAATGACTGCAATATGGGTCCCCAAAGAAAATTTTTTTAGCTGAAAAAAATTTTTTTCGAAACAATTTGCCAAAACGGGGTTAAATGATGTTTTTGTATTTTGGCCCGTGGAGGAAATTTTATAATAAGTTTATCAAATTCCCTTCCCTTAACAAAACATTTTAAAAACAATATTGAGTTTCACAAAAAAAACCTAAATTTTTTTCTGTTTATTTTTTTCCCCCGTCTTTTCCTCCCCGATAGTCAAAACCAGTTCTCAGCTCCAATCAAGCATAAAACCATATATGGATTTCTCCTCTGGGAGAAACAACAGTGAAAAATGCCGCTATTGTAGCATTTACATAGCTTTGACGTGATTGGTGTTACTGCTCCAACAGTTTAGAATTTTATTAAACAAAACTTGATAAGTTTTCCCTTCTACCAAAAGGTTTTTCGGCCTTTTTTTAAAAAATTTTCTTCATCGACTACTAATCTTTCTTAGAAGTATCTTAGCACTCATATTTGATGACATTGTTGACACCATACACATCTTTAACAGAAAGGTACCCTTTGGAATAAACCATCACAATAGAAAAAAATATTTTTAAAATTTCGTAGTGAAAAAACATAAAAAAGATTTTTTTACACACCAATAGATTCCATATTTGAAGTAAACCCCAAACGTTTTGCAGGAACACGCTTGTATGACGGGGACTTTATAGAATTTAAAAACTTTTCAAAATTTCCAAATCTAAAATTTTCCCCAGTGTTAAAGTATTAAGTTTCATAGAAACCAATTTAGCGATGAATGTCCATGTGTTCCCGCCGACAACGGATTTCCACATTTTTAACTGACATTTTGGAAATTTTTATAATGCTGTTTTTTTCCCAAAAACAGGCCCTTTTGGATCTTTTTGCCGTTTTGGGGTAGCAGCAGCCAAGACTTTCTTTTCACAAAGTGTAAATGCTCCTTTTGTCATACAAGGCCAGTTCAGCTTTTAGACATAGCTTTTTCAACCCAAGAATGTCATCTTTTTAAACACCACCTTAAAAATAAAAAAAATTTCAAATTAAAAACACTTTTCTTTTTAGCTCTTCGGGGGGAAAAAGGATAATAAAAATACACTTGAGCATTTTGAAGTCACATTAGAAGTCAGTCCAAACATATAACCCCATGCAGGGCCAAAATTGTTCTCAAAAATTGGGGAAACCCCAAACTTGAAAAAAAACACTTCCCCCAAATTTTAAAAAAAAATATTCTATTAATTTAATGTTCCACTAAAAAATTCCCTTTTTCCTTTTGAAAATGCCTTTATTTTTTCCAGTTTTTTATTTTAAAATTTACACATTCCCAAATGAAGAACACTGCAAAATCAACACTTCCACTGTTTTTTTGAATCCCGCCCCCAGCATAGTTGTGTTTTCAAGAGGTTAATTTAATCCATTTGTTACCCGTTATAAGTAGATAAAAAAAAGAAAATTTTTAAAAAAAATTTAAAGATTAAAAATTGTACAATTAAAACGAAAAGTTCAGTTTTTTAAAAAATTTGGGGGGCAAATTCGTAAGATTCAAATCAAAAAAAAACATGTGAGGTCACAAGAAAAAGAGTTGGGCCCAAACGCAAAACTCCAATTAAAAAAAATTGAAATTGATGCCTATCAATAAAATAGTTTTAAAAAAAAAATTTTCAGAAATTGTTTTTAAAATTATAAAAGGGTTGAAATTGGGAAAAAATTTTGGGTAAAAAGCATGTTAAGCAGTCAACTTCCCGGGTTTTGATTTCACCCTTTTCGGGTTTTTATTTTCACCGCTGTGATAAAAATTTTTTAAAAAAACTGAACTTTTTTTCAATTTTCACACAACCCAAAAAAAAGATTTTTGAAAGATAATCGTTTGAATTTTAAAAAAATTGAAAAAAAAGAAAATTTATTTTTGACCGAAAAAAGACGTTTTCAACGAGTCGGGTACCTTAAACTAGAAAAAAATGGGGACAAATGAAAAACACCCATTTTGGGGGGAGGGGAAAAAAAAAAGCGAATGAAAAAAATTTTTTTTGTTTCAATAATTGCACTACTTAGAAAATTACAACACTAACCACTTACTTTACAAATTTACTACTATTGCAAAAAAAAGAAAATTTAATGCCTAAAGAAAATTTCATCAATTAGGGGAATGTCAAACGAAAAACACACACACAAAAAGGACTTTTACTTCATGTTATTTCGCATCATTTATCATCATATCGAACTCCATTTCAAATATTTTGTTTACCGTCCCTGCCGGATGCTGTAAAACGTTCGTCATTAAAATTTTAATGGGAATTTTTAATCGCTATACTAACACTGATGGATACTGTCATGCATATATAACTTGTGCTTCAACTGGTAAAGCAGCAGTAGCTATTTCAGGAACGACTGTTCATACAGCTTTAAAAATTTCTTTATCAAGATTACTTCCGCTACATTCTGAAACTACTCAACAATTCAACAGTTTATGTGTGAATAATATTTATTACATAATTACCACAAATATTGATGTGACAGATGGATTGGCAAGTGGTGCAGTTGGAAAGCTAGTTCATGTAGAAACAAATGATGAAGGATTTGTTAAGACAATATGGCTCGAGTTTCCAGTTTTACCTCAAATAGGGGGAAATTAAGACGCAAAAAGACAATTTCGCCTTATCTCTACAAAATAACAGAATAATATTGACGACAAAATCAAATACTACGATTGATGCAGTGTTTTCGAGATTCTTTAATGATATTGAGCACAAAACCTACATTTCTTATTTTAGTGACCACAAGGCTTTGATAACAAAATCATGTACTGAAACACCTATAAGCATAATGTAAATAGACTAATAATAATGATACTTTTCTATAAATGTATACAATAATTTTTTTTAGTATTATGTATTAAAAATAAAAATTTCGTTTATACTTATACCTCTTCCATCCTATTTATTTTTTTTAAATGCAGTTTAAAATAATAATGATAATAAATTTGTTAATTATATATAAGATTACTTTAAAATAAAACTTAATTATACAATTCAATACATATAAGCCAAAGAAGTTAACTTCTACCGCGTGTTCACACTAATACACGTACACATTTTTTTTAAATAAGTTTTATTTCTGTTATGTGGAACATTTTATAAATATATATGTGTGAGAGAGAGCGAAGAAAAGACATAATCCATGATCAAAGAACAAGGTATACGAAAATCTGCCTCATATAATATACATAAATAGAGCTACTTCGAATGACTACTTATAGTAAGGTGCACTGCAAGTGGAATTTTTCTATACTGATGTTAATGTAAAAATAATGTATCCCTCTGACTTGATAAATTGAAGCAAAATAAAAAGCTAATCTCTTTCATGTTTGATTTTTAACTTTATGGTTTATAAACATGGAAAATTGTTTGTTCTAAGACATTTTAAAAGATTACAATGCGTATTAGTTAATTTTATGACCTTTCTCCCCACAAAGCCCTTTCCGAATATTTTTGCTATGTTTATAGGTCTTTGCTGACAGATGTAGTTTTAGATGGGTAAGTATTTTCAAAAATAGCTTATGCATTGTTTTCTTCATATCATTTAAAATAAGTTGATGTTCTGAAAGAAAAATAGCTTCGGAAAAGGAAGAAAAATACGTTTAATGCTGGTACAATCTTAACAGATGTATTTAATGAGGTCTTTTCTAATTACTTTACAAAAATAAATTTTAACTACAAAGTATTAAAGATGTTGCACTATAATCCGATCATACATAAAATATAAGGAATGGGATAATAGGTGCATCATGTTTATAAAATGAAGGCAAGCAAAGTATATGCGTTATTTTTTTTTCTGAAATTATTCTATTTTTAAAGCTGTTAATTTGATATACACTGCTGGCCACACAAAATGCAACCCCAAAGAGGACGAGAGATACCACAGCGAAATTTAATTCGTAGATAACGTGTTGGATAAAGATCAAACGATTAGAATTACAGCCTGTTGTGACATGTGGATGACGACAAAATCAGCAGTTAGTGAGCCGCTATTGTTGTCTATAACATCTGCCACACGCCTCGGCATAGAATCAAAGAGGCATTGGATGTATACTTGGGAGTACAGTTAGTCCATGTCGCGCTTCACGTATTGCCAAAGTTGATCTGGTGTAGAAGTGGGTGGTGTATCTCGGCCAGTCATTGTTCATACATGGACCACACATTTTCGATTGGATATATATCAGGAGAACAAACAGGCCAAAAAAGCAATTCAATCTGAAGGGTAAATCAAAATTTTTGAACATTGCGTGCCACGTGTGGTCGCGGATCATCCGGTAGAAATAAGGCTGATGCAGACGCTGAATGTATGGGATGACCACTGGTTGCAACACCTCAGAGATGTAGCCATGGCTGTTCAATGTACTGGGAATGCGTACTAGAAGGGGTGGAAGTGAAATCCAATACTACCCCAAACCATGATACTAGGTGAAGGACTAGTGCGATGATGCATAACAGAGCAGTTCAGCAGCTTCTCACCACACGGTGTCTCCAAACTCTAATCCCATCGTGATGTTGTAGGCAGAAGCGGATTCGTCTGTAAACACAATGTCGTTCTATTCCGTTGCTCATATCCACCCTTCATCGCACCATTGCCGATGCATACGCTTGTGGTTTTCAAGCAATGGATGTCTTGCGGACACTTCCTCTGCTGTAAACGGCATCGAATGGTACGATTAGACACAGAATGATGCGTGGTAGACTGTTGAATCTGTTTCGATTTTTCGCAGAATCTGCTGTGCACAATCCACCTGTCATCACGGCCAGTGGTGCAACGAGGTTGGTGTAATCGGCATCTTTGTGCTTTTGTTTCCTCCTTTATCCAGCGATGACAGATCTGCAAAACAGTTGCTTGGTTTCGTCCAACACATTGATCAATTTCTGTGAAGGATAATCTGCAATCCTTTAGACTACTATTCTTCCTCGGTCGAATTCAGAAACTTGGTCAAAAGACGCCCGCTATTTTTCTCGAAGCACAGGTAAGCAGCTTACTCAAAAGAAAAAAAAATGCCTTGCTTCAAATCAGCAATGACAGTTTATTTTCCATAAGGTACTGGGATGACTGCTCATTTCTCCGACTTTGATCTTGTTCTGATGCTTTGCTGGTTTTGACTTCTAGGACTGATGTTTGGAGGTGTGGCTTCGGTGACAAGGAACAATGATTCGACTGGATTTTTGCTGCTGGAGTAGAGACTTTTGATAGGATGTAAGTGGTGAGCTTAGATTAGACTGCTCGGTAAAAAAGTAGCATATGGAAATAAGTTAAGGGGAATTGAAAATAAAAAGTTATAAAAAATAATAATATCAAATTAAAAGTTAAAGAGTTAAAAATATAGAAAATTGAAGAAACAAATTAATTCTGATTAGCACAGCTTGTATTAGGAGATAAGTTTTGTCTTTATTATTATTGTCAGCTGCTTTTAATTTAGGGAGAAGTTGCAATACTAGAGGGATTTTTTTTTATTTTGTTGGAGATAATGCTGAATAGATCAGTTATTTGAGCTATATCAAAGATTACTTTCATTATTTTGGAATCCATGGATTTCTTTGTTACTGTCTAAATTGTTATTTTCATAACTATTGTAGCTTGGGCTTGTGACTCGAAATGTTTTGCGAAAAGCAATCGTCCAACAAGCTTCGCGGAACACAATGTCACCTTTAGTTTTTTATGATATGAATGGTCATAATATATGATAATTACATGAACGAATGTTAAAAAGTCTTAAAACTAAATCCTACTAAACAGTAGACTCCTGCAATTATTTAATTAAAATTATTACTTTATATATTTTATATCGCTGTGTCAAAATGACACTGGTGGACGTTTAAAGGTAATCGAAATGCAGGACGTTCTAGTGTTAAGTAAAAGAAAAACAACAATCAAGTAGCCTAGAGAAAACGCAGTTCAATAATGCTTCAACATTTAGGTTGCTCTAAAAAAAACCTTTATTAAAACTTTTTTTAACAAACAATTTTTTCTCTAGAGAATAATTTTTACTTTCTAAATAAAATCTAGTGCTATTAATGAAATTCAGTGCCAACATTTCATTTGAAGTTCCTCAAGACTGTGAATTATGATTATTATTATTTTTCGCCAGAACATTATTTCGTGGATTCGTCTTCACGGATTTTAAAAAAATAGTTAATTCTCCGGATTACCTGCTATATTTTTGCAATTTTACACACGGTCAAATTACACTACAGCCGCTCATACTTCATAAAATCAACCCGAATTTGTTCGGAGATTTTAATTAAAAAGAGAAATTGGATATTCAAGTTCTTAAAAGTTTTACTGAAAAACGTTGCACTCAAAAAAAAAAAAAATGTCATTACTAATTTTCTTGAGAAAAATATAAGACTATAATCAGAATGAAAGCAAAATAAATTTTAAATGATGAATGAGCTTTTTTAACAACTGTACAATTTATTTTATTACTGTATTTAAAAAATTAATGAAAACACGATTAAATCTAAAAAATAAGTAAACAACAGAAAAAGTAATATTTGTTCCCATTCGTCTCAGACTAATTGATTGCTTCCTCCTGTAAATGGTTTATTCTGGTTTCTTAGGAAATATTATTTGTTTATAATATATAATCCATTAAAAAACCAGTCATGCTCAAAGATTCTTCGAGTCGATAAAAAAAGAATAATATTAACCTTGTTTGATGCTTATTATTATGCTTTCGTATTTGCTAGCGTACGATAAATTGCAAGAATAATAATCCAAATTAAATGAAAGCTGAATTTTATGAAGTGCACTCTTAAATAAGCATTGCCTTTTTTATTTTATTTTGCAAAGACATTTTTATAAAATTATCCAAAAACTGTAGACCTAATTATAGTAAACATTTTATACTCTCATTAATCATCACTGAAACATTGCATTCAAAAAGTAATTTAAATTCCCTGCAAAGTTTTAATCAATTATATACATATATTTGTTATTAATAATTCTAAAAGGAAAAGTACATCTGGATATTATTTTACTAACAAACATTAAATTGAAAGATGTTTGGCTAAATTCAAAGCAATTTTTAGACGTCTATTCCTTAAGCAAATGTCTTCAATTTAACAGTTTAATTTTTATTTGATAGACAAAAAATATACTTTTTTCAGTAATAAAAATTTGCATCCTCAATTTTTATTATTACCATAGCCTTGAGTTGCAAAGAAGTTATCTTTATTTGTAAGCAAAATATATAGCATTTTTCAACCAATTACAAATTCTCTTATGAATTAGAAAAGCATTATTTCAGCGATTGAAACATTTATTGGAAGTAAAAGTTAACTTTAGTTCTTTTCGAGGAATTACTGCTTTAAAACTTAAAAAATCGCTTTACATACCTAAAAAATGACTTTAACTTGTCTCTTGTTATTTTTAAGTAGCACATTTTAGCTAAACTGTGATATCATTCGTTACCCGTATCACATATTTACTATTTTAATGTCTTTTTTAAAAACAAATCACTCTGATACAAAAGAAAGAAAAATTCGGATTAAGTTTCATGTTACCAGTGCAATGGAATTTTTTAGATATATATGATTTACTTTCCAACAAAACAAAATCTTTCATTTTCTAACATATTACGACAATAATATTTATTTATTCTTGCTTGTCATATAATTCTTAAGTTCTAAGAAGAAGTATTTTTTTGTCGGTTTTCTTCTTAAGGAGTGCTATGAATACTCTTTATTATCTTGAAAAAATTATCTTATACATACAATATCCTTATTATTATATAAATATTTGATAATTTTGTAACATAACTTTTACATAAAATAATGACGCATTTGATAACTTCATGCAGTGCAAGATGTTTATGTGAAATTTTTCTGCCCAAATAATTCATTCTGTTTTGTCTAATGTTTTATATGGAATATTTTTAAAGATTTGTTGATGCGATAACATCCCCTAAAAGTCTAATTTACAACCTCAAAAATACATATCTTTGTTTTAATGTTTTTTAAATTTCTGGAAGTTTAAAGCATACATGTTTAGAATAATTGAAATGTAAATGTCCCAAAATATATAAATAATGAAAAGAGAAGTTCACATGTGTGGGTGTCGTCAAACTATTAAGCAAATGGAATAAATACTTCGAAGACTCAAATATTTTAAATACTTAGAACGTCGTATTAGTCATATGGTGCTTAACAGTTTCAAAATCATCAAAATGAAGATATAAAAAACAATTTTAATTGTACCCTCAACTTATCTCAGCTATTATTATTTCTTATAATTCAACATTTATAATAAATTAGAAATTTAAGTAACTAATTATAAAGAGAGAAATATAAAGCACTAGGTGAGAAATATACCCGTTATATAAGATGGAAGAAGTCTGTTTAGTTACTTTAGAACAAACTTAATTTATTTCCACTATTCGCTATGTAACAATTTCGCTGACAGATAGTAATACAAATATGCTTTAAAATCATGAGCAGTTCTCAATGTTATATTAAAACAAATAGTATGATTCTAGATAGAAATTTTGTAGTTTCTAGATCCTTCTAAAGTTAGAATTGCGAAAAAACAAAGAAACAAACAAAACATCTTAAAAGAACGAAAATCTTATAACAAGTTTGTGCGGAGCTTTAAGACGACTTCTTTTAAAAAACCTCTTGGGCAAACTTTGGAGCCAGAATGGCAATACTTTCCTACCAACTCAAGAAGAGAACTCGATTATGTAGATTAGAAATGTGTATATATTGGAGCTTCAGTATTCGCTAAAGGGTTCTAAGAGTTCTAAGAGGAGGTTCCCGTAGTTCTAATGAGGAGGTATAATAGTGCCAGTGAAATTCTGAGGAAAGTGCTAGGAGAGTTATAAGTGAGTTCGAAACCAGAAGATTAACCATTTGCCGTATCAAGATTATGGTCCTTATATCAAGACGATATAAGGACCATAGCCGTTCGCCGTGGAATAGCAGTAAGAAAGGTTTAGATTAAGTTTTAAGATTAGAAAGGATTCTAGCAAGTTAGGAAATCATCTATAAATATAGATTCGGTGGTTTATTGCGCTATTTGTTAGAATTGCAGTTGATTTCTCATCACTCCTGATGTAACCTCCTAGATCGGTTTTTTTGCTGAATATAATGGAATAATAATAAACAAATTTTTTTATGGAAGATTTTTGGGGGTCAATCTTTTTTTTTCCCCTCAAACTTAGGTCATGGGGGATGATAAAGGGATGATAGAGCCCAGGGGTATCACAAGTTGTGTCTCATTTCCAACGAATTTGTTAGAATATTTCTTCAAAGTATATGGAATCTGTCATATTAAACTTCAGAGAAATAAATAATGCAGTTCCTTAAAACTTGCTCTGTGCATAAATAAAATGTAATATTTTTATACATTTTCACACACACTCTCCAAAATAGGGTTATTACTGTTAACTTCAGTGACTGTATATGAAAATTTTATCTTTTATGACCGCAACCTTAACAAAAACGTGTGTTCTTTTCGAATATTTTTCGACAGTTGATTAATTGTTGCATTGTTTATTATTGTCCAACTACGAAGTAATATTGAACCTCCATCCAGTGATGAGGACGATATGTAGTCTGGCAAAACTCTTTTTAAAAAAATTTCCAACTTTTCTAAAATTTATAGATCTAAGGTATATAACTATTTCGGAATGATTTTGCCAAAAACGTATAAATAATAGTATTTTTGATATTTATGTCACTTATAGATTGAAAATGTATATAAAAATTTTTAAAAATATTATTACAATAAAAAAATTATTTAAGTAAGGGACCGGGGCAAGTGAAAGGGGGGGGCCAAAATAACGAATGTCATAATTTTCCGTTTTTCCCTAGGGAGCAGGATCAACCGAACACTATTTCCCATTGGCCTTCGTTGAAAAATAGTATAAAAAGCTCAAATTGCCATTTTTTTGTTAGTTGTAAAGCGATTGTTTCCTCCCCGATATAACTTTTATGCATGGTTTAAAATAAGCTCTGCTAAATACAGCAAGATATATCATTTATCTTTAATATTTATTAACTTAGTTTAAATCACATATTCCCAAAGAATAAATGAAATTCCCATGGAAATGGAAACGAATATTTTTTAAACAGGCGTCCGGGGCGTTTTGACTCGTTGTCTTGCCCGTTTTTCAAAAAAAAACTAACGGTCGTTTTTAAATACTGTAACACTAATTTGTCTGTGTTTTGCCCCTTGCCCTTGCCCTTTTTCTCTCTTCTGGGGCTAATCAATCGGGGAATGTTTCGTTCGAAACGGAGCAACCAGGGAATAAGGCATCTTTTTCCATCCACAAAACTGTCCCCATGGGCAAACTATCATGAAAAATATTGGCGAAACGTTTGGCACCGCTTACTTCAACGCTACAGTTGGGAAAAGCCGTTAAAGGTTTAAAAAATTCGATCGAGACTCATAATCCTCTTGTGTTTAGCGAACATGCTTTTCTGCTTAAAGGGACTGCCATGATGCTGTTGGCGATGAAACGGAGAAAAATAGTGCTAATCCCCAGACCCCAGTAGTAGAAAACCAACATATAAATCCTCAAAAAACCAAATTAATGGCAAAAGCATTACGATGCACTAAAAAATCTGTTAGTGTTTTTTTTCAAATCATTTCACAGCCCAAAGTGAAAAAGCAAAAAGGGGGTCAAACATTCTTACAAACACCATCAAAAAATGTTAGAACAAAGGGAAAACAGAAAGGGAAATTTTAAAAAACAAAAAAGAAGCCCGTGAAGCTAAAAATGGGAAAAAAACCCCAAACTAATTTCCCTGTAGGCCTTTTAAAACCCAAGTCAAACAGTCCAGTTCATCAACTTAAAAGATGGTGTTAAAAAATGTCCTGCTTGTAAAGAGGAATATGTCATCCTTCAAAAAAAAGAATGGACCAGGGCTGTTGAATCCAAAAATGGTGGCATGAGGAATTTCCATTTAAAAAACACATTTTTTTTTGGGGACTATTTTTTTGCTGCACAACTCTAAACACTTCAAAACAACTAACAATCATTTTTGGTTTGATGCTTTGAAAGATTAAAAACAGTTATCTTTTTTTAAACCATGTAACATATTAAAAAAGATAAAATCTTTTTAAACCCTTTTCCCATGCTGTATTTGCCGTACTGGGGGCAAGCGCAATTTTTTGGGTTCTAAAAAAATAAAATTATCTTTTTTTTTCGTTTTTTTTTAAAAATTTAAATAGTAATGTATTTAATCCCAAAGGACTACTTTAACACTTCATGTAAAAAAAAATTTTTAACCAAAAAAAAAATTAATAAAAAAAAAATCTTGCCCGGTTTCCCCCCAATATTTTGACAAAAAATGAACATAAATGACCCATTTTCAAAAAAGTACTCCTTTGGAAAATGCTTCTATTATTTAAAATTTTCCTGCATACTGGGCCTCTCAAGAGGCTCAACTGAAAAGAAATATATAACAAAAAGGGTTTATCCATGTTTTACGACAACAAAGAGAAATTTTAAGAAAAAAACGCCGATAATTATTTCAATTGGTTGTAACTATGAAAATAATGTGAATGTTTAAAAACCCATAGTTGAGCCTCTGTACAAAGGTCTGATCTATATACAGGCAAAATATTTTTATAATAGAAGCATTTTTGACAAAAGGAGAACATTTTGGAAAAAGGTTATTCTAAGTTATTTTTTTTTGCCGAAATATTGTATTTAAGTAACTTTTTTTTGACAAAATGTCCTTAAAACAATTTTATACAAGTATTCTAATCTAAGTGACACTAAATATCATGAAAATTATCCATTTATTCGCTTTTTTAAAATTACGGTTCCGAAAGTAGTGGCATACCTTACGGTAGGCTTTTCAAGTTCCAACTTAAGGTATCAGACTACCCTAAAATCATGATTTTTTTCAAAATTGACAAATATTTTTATGATTTTATTTTATAAGCCATCTTATTAGCTTAATAAGAATGCCAAATGTTTTATTTTCCATTCACTAGAACAAAAACTGCATTCGTTTTAGTAAAAGCAGATGCCATAAATTTACACATGATGCCAAACTTTAAAATGCGTTTTACTCGGAATATGTTTTGTTTTTTTCGAAAAACTAAGGACGACAGCGATTGCTCAAAAAGTTTTGAAATAAAAATTGCTGAAATTTTTTGTGTATGTTTTGTACAACAGTAGAAGTGTGTTGACCTTCAGAATTATGAATCGCTGTTTTATTTCAAAATTTACAGTCCTTTATGTGAATATCATCACTGTTTTTTTAAGCAATTTGATATAGTCACTAAGATACAAAGCTCTATAGTTTTTGAAAAATTACAATATCTCTTATCCTGAATGTCTTTTCAAATATGAATAACAAAGAAACACATAAGAATTGAAAAATTGAGAATTTGTTCATAAAATTCTTGTACAGAGCGGGCCCCATTTATGCAATTTTTTGTACATTTTCACCTATTTTTTTTCCCATTTTAATAGCTGTAAATTTTTTTCTGTTTTCAATTTTAGAATTTTTTTTCTTTAAAATATACTAAATAAATCTATATCCTCATTTTTTCAAAAAAAAAGTTGTCTCAAGTAGTCGGATACCTTAAGTGTAAACGTGAAAAAGTAATTGTAGGAACTTTTATTTCTCGATATGATTTATTTATCTTTAAAAAGTAGCTTTATATTCAGAAAATAAAAGCACATTTTCTGAGAATTATTATACAGAACAAATAAAAATTTACATAAGAAGATAACTCTAGAATTTTAAGGAAAAAAAAAAAAAATTTAGATTTAAATTTCTTTTTCGGAATCAAACGTTCATTTTCAAGTTCGCATAATTAATTAATGCCTACAATTTTATATAACCTAAAGCGCTTCCATGAGTTTGGTTATTTCTTTTCTTTATAGGGAGTGATATATACCTATGGATGAGAGAAAAAAAGGAAGCTGCAGAAAGAGTTCATATACCGTGAAATATGTTTAACGCGAAAACTCTTACTACGGAATATCGGTTAACACAAAATAATAAAACGGTCCTACCAAACTGCTATGCATTTTCATGCATTTTTTTCTCTTATCAAGAAACGAAAATCGCTTAGCACAAAAAGATTTCCCCTCTGGGAATGAACAAAACATGGAATACACAGCAGCTCAGACGAGATTTAAGAAAAATGTATTAAAGAGAGGTGGTTTCTTAAGTTTCGTAAAAAGGAGGCTAGCATGGCTTTGAAATACCCTCGGAATAGCCTGTGATACGAGTCAATTTTGTTTATCTAAGCTTCTTTCATCCTCCACCCTTACAAATGCTACACAAAAAATTTTATACCTCAACATTTGGCAAGTACATCACAGTGTGAACGAAGCCAACGAATTTAGTTAGAGTGGCGTGTGAGTGCATTCCTTTTTTTTTTTTGTTTTTTTTACTTTTGAGTAGTGGTAGTTCAGTCTGTAATTTGAATGCGAAATATATCAGTTGTCTATTTTCCTTATCCATTAAATCTTTTTTCATCAAAAGGACTCTTTTCTTTATTAAAAATCTATTTTAAATAAATGAATCTAATTTTAGGTCAAGCTCTCCCCGGGGGTTGAAACGGAAGAATAAGATCACGATACCTTTTTTCTTACATTAAATTTTGAAATCGAAATTAATTTTTTTTACAGTGGTAAAAAATCAGTAAGTTTTGTTCGAGTTTCTTTGTATTATTATTATTTTATTTATTTTAGAGAAAAATTTTAAAGAGCACAATGACAAAACGCTCAGAGGGAAAGCAAACTGCTATTTCCCTTAAAATGAACGGATTTTTAAGGCTTTTCAAAAACAGAAGAGATATAAAATTTTGCACAATTTTGGTATTACTAAATATTGTTATAAATTGTATAAGGTCCTGGTGAATGTTTTTGTTTTATTGATTGTTCTTGAATACATGCATATGTACTTATCTATGTGAATAAAATTTACTTAAATGAACTTCAGAGTGTTGAATACATGTTTTTTTATGATCTTTCAATATCCTTTATAGCGACAGCCCATGAGGGCCAAGGCTTAAAGTGCCCAACTCAGTATACGCGACCTTGTGCCCTGAGGTGCACTAGCATATGTTCTGATCAGGTGGACAGTCTGACGCGAAACCCCCAGTATTAAGTTCCCAAGCAAGCTTGGTACTCATTTTACCGACCCACTGAAGGGAATTCTTTATATAACAGAAATATATCAACTCCCTCACTTGCGTGCTAAACGATTTTCACTGAAGTCTTATTTTTAAACAAATCTTATTTAAAACAGTTTGCAAACATTTTTTAAAAAATCTTTTAATTCAAAAGTTGCTGGGAAATTAGATATTCTATTTTGAAATTATTTTTTTCGAAATAATTTCGGAGAGTGATTGTAGTAGGAAAATTTTCAATAATAGATTAATGATAAATTTCTGAAACGTGTAGTACTTATAATTGAAGCTTCCAAGTCATTCATTAAGACGATATTATCCCAATTAAATCATCTATCTCTGATAATGTTGCGTTCAAGATCTGCTTCTAAACTAAAGTTATTTATTAACGGAACGTTTGATAAATCAAAGGAATGAAATTTAGAATTATCTAAAGGAATCTTAAATTATCTTATTTTACATAAGATTGCAAATATAAATTATCGAAACGTGCACTCTTTGAGAAATACATGCGTATGTTCTAAGTATATTTTGATGGACTGAATTTAGAATACATGAATCTAAAGCAAAATGTTAATTAGAACGTTAGCTATAATTACAGAAATATAGGCAAGTTCTTTGAAAGGAAATAAAAATTAGAAACATTAATAAAATATAGTTATTTACGTGTTTCCTTATACATTTGATTGATTTAAAATTCACATTCCTGATTTCTTATTAAAAGTAACTTAAATATAAATGAAGTAAACTGAATAATTGAAGCGGAGGTTTAAATTTTAATATTCTTATAAAATTTTTGGAATATTAAAGTGGAAGAGGAAGACATATAAAATGAACAACACATTTTTTAAATTTCAAGAAGTTATTGCATATCTGTGTTAACTAGCATTTGCTAATACAAAGAAATTCTTTTTGAAAAAAATATCAAAATGTTTGAAGCATGCAATGATGCAAGTTCTAGAGAAATGATTTTCAGGTTATGAAAGAAATTGGAACAGGCAAATTAAGAAATCTATAAAGAGAGAAGTTTCACATATTTCAAGTATATTTCTCTTTAAAGGTTTGAAAAGAGGAAATACTTTGCTAAACATATATCTGAAAGGCAATGTGCACACAAGAAAAATATTTCAAATTCAAAAAATTCTCTTCACAATTTCAAATAGTCACATTTCTCATACCTTGAAACATTTTAAGGGTGTTGTAAACCTAAAATCTTCATGAGAATTTTGAGATTTTAACATTTTCATATTATATAGATTTAACCTTTCTAAAAATACCTTACTTTAACCTCTAGGGCAGGGATGGTGAATCACTGGCACGTGACACAATATTTTCGGCACGCCACCAATCAAAACGGTTTGCGTTCTAATTCTAAATAACAAAGTTCACTGTGAAGTATTACGAACAAACGCGAGTGGTCAGTCGCAATTTTGAGCGAGATTTTCTCAGTTCAAAGAATTATCGGAAATGCTCAAGTTCTTTTATGTACCTTGATGCGATTTCATTTAATAATCTGAACTTGTCCCAATTCGATTGGTTGGAAATTGAAAATTTTTAATTGCAACTGATAGATTTCCAATCTAGTTTAATATGGATTCAAAAATTTGTTGAAAAAAGGAGAAATTTGGAATTGATTGAAACAGAAAGTTTAACAAGCAGTATAAGAAAAAATGCTAATAATGAAATTTTGAAAACATGAAATTCGATTTCATATATATTTAACTGTTTGAAGAAGCTCGATCATACTATTTTAACCATATTTTCATCTACACACGCCTGCGAGTCATTATTTTCAAAGATGAATAGCGTTAAAAACTGGCTTAGAAACTGTTTGGCAGATGACTCCAATTCAACACTCATTTTGCTATAAGTAACATCTTACAATCATAATATAAGTTATTTTTCATCTAATCATCAGCAGCAGAAATCACACTAATGACCCACTTTTAATTTGAATTACACCTATAACTTACATTTACTACTATAATGGGCAAAATGTATTTTTTTGAAATAAATAGAAATTTGAGTTGTTAGTATTTAGTTTTATTATTTTATTATTACATGTCAAAGTTATTTGACGGCACGTCTATACCTCATTAAATATTTCTTTAGGAAAAATAGCACATTGACCCACAAAGGTTCATCACCCCTGCTCTAGGGTAATTAGAAGCCATCGAAACATATTTTAAATTATCATTGAAACCAGGCCACGCCCATACAAATGGCGCGCGCGAAAAGTGTAAGCAAAGAATTTTGTTTTTGCTTAAAAGTTGAATGAATGATGGAACTCAAAACATTTGATCCAAAATTGCTAAAAAAGTGTTTACAAGAAAGTACACAAAATCCAAATGAAAGTGGAAACAACATATTATGGTCTCGTGTACCGAAGAAAATATTTGTACAAATAAAAGTATTATCATTGGATCCATAGGATGCAATTTCATGATTTAATATGGGAAACGTATCAAAACCAAAAATTTTGAGAAAACTTAATATTAAGCCTGGTGATTACAAGGTAAGGGCAATGGAGAGCTTCGACACACAGAGGCTGTTAAAGGCTAAATGTTATTTTTTACAAAAAAAAACCAAAGGAAATTAGAAAAACAAAAGACTTGAAAGAAAGGGAGAGGATGATAAGATTTAAAAAAATGTATAGCATTTGGAGTATTGGAAGAATGTTTTAATAAAAAAGTAATTATACATTATATACAGTTCAGTTACCTCAAAATGTAAGCATTTGACGTTCGATGGACCTTTTCTAAAAAAAATTGTCCACGGGTATGTAAGATTTTTATGACACATTTATAATGATAGCTAACATATACTGAAATGAGCTTTTTGTAAAAAACCCTAAAAGTTATTTTTTACAAAAATTTTTATGTGAAAAATGGATTAAATTTCACTATGTTTGATAAAATATTTTATAAATTATGAAAAATTCGAAATTAGTTAAAAGACTATTCCAGTATAATGAGGAAGGTGTACACTTTAATTGTATGAAAAATTTCAAGGATGTACATATAACAGATTTTGAGAAAAGGTACATCGAAAATAGTCAATTTAACATTGTCGGTATAGAGGTTTCCGAGTATCTCTTTTAATGCAATTAGCCTCAAACTTTCACTACTAGCGACCCAATTTCAATCATAATTTTTATCACACGCCCGATATACAATATGTGCGCTTTGTCGCTAAAGCTACCATACGATCTTAATTATAAACCGTACAAATTCACAAAAGAAAGTAATAAATTTTGTATTTGTTACTTTTAAATGTATATATTTTTAAGCAAGTTACTTTTATAAATAATATATATTTTAAACAAATTACTTTTAAGTAAATACGATAATTATCATGTTATTTTTCGTATCTATAATTTTTTAAATTGGAACAGATTGCTAAATGATATTTATTTAAAGATTTATTTCTTCCACATCATCCATTTCTAAAAGTTTAAATGTCATTAGAAAAATAGTCTAGTCTATGTTGCTCTCTTATCATATCCGTCACAAGGCTGTGTGAGTCTGGGCAAACTATCCGACATCTGCGCAAAATGTGGAAATGCAAATGTTGGTATTTTTGCAACTGCAGACCAGCTTATTCCCAGGAGCTGGTATCACTTTTTAGTGCGGCACCGTATAATAGGTGATACCAATTGTTACTTATAAGTAATTTTGATGCCCAGTTTCCTCCTCAGAGAGGTACCTGAGCTCTGACGATGCAAAATTTAACTTAAAATTTCGGCAGCCAAGCGGGCTTTTCAAGTGATTTTTTCATGCCGAATATTCATACGACATGGCCGTTCATGACCACTGTCGATTTTCTGCATCATGAAAATCCACCAAAATGGGCTGGGGTCGAACCCGAAACTGTAGGTGTGGAAGTGGCCCGGCGATAAACCAACTACGCCGCAGTCCGGAACTTGCGGGTGTAAGGAGAGTAAAACCAAGAGCACGGCAATGAATACAAAATGTAAATGATTTTTTAAATGAATGCTCATGTATAAATAGATTTAAACGAACTGTGTGTGTGTGTGTGAGTGTAATCGTAATCCTCTAAATTAGCATTTATTATTAATGTTAAATAATGAAAAAATGTAAAATTCCGATAAAGAATAGTGTATTTATTTTTAATATTTAAAACGAGAGAACTTCAAAATGTTTAACCCGGGAGCGAACTGCGCATTCGATACTAATGGGAATAGTTGCGCGGGGTGACGGAGTCACCCAATTTTTACAATTATTTTTTATTGTACGCAATAAAAAATCCAATTCAGTGAATAATTTAACGAAAGTATACTTACCTACTTTCTACCTTTCTTCATTGATAATTTGAGAAAATTCCAATAGAACAGAATTAAAATGTTTCTAAGTTACGCGACTTTAAGAAAGGACACAAATTACAGAAACCTTTCACGAACGCTTACAGGAATGATATCTGCAAGCAAGACTGTCATATTTTGTTCAAATTTTTGTAGTTTGTACCCCGCGCGAACGCTCCCAGGTTAAATGTTTAATCAATGTAAAACTATGAATGTTAAGTTCTAAAACAGAATTATATAAAACGTTTTTCACACACACAGCATGCTTTATATGTTTCAGAATACTTATAAAAATAAATATTGGCCAAATAATCCTTTAAAGTGCTTTCTATGCTTTTCGAAATGTCATATAACTCTTTCGTATAGGCACATTATTTACAACTTCCCTAAATGAAAATAAGACATAAAAGAACGAACTAACCACTTCAGTAAGTTCGAAGGTCAGAAACATAGATGAATTTTTATCTTCCTAGGAAAATGTTTCTCTGGGTCTGGGTTTTGTCTTTTTTCTCTGAAATAGTATTTTAGATTTAAAAGAGAAAACTCAGTAAAAAATGTCATCGTTGGATTACAACAAAATCAAAACAAAAATGTGATGTTTTTTTTTATCTGTTATAGGATCGAATAGCTAATGGATGTATCGAAATAAAAAGCCTTTATGTTTGATGAAGTAATACTAATAAATTCTATCAGTGTAAATAGTATTTTTATTATGTTCGAAAGTATTTTTCTTACTTCATTACAGTAAATTAATTTTTTAAATCTTTATTTTTCGATACGCTCGCACACCCTCCTTGGCAAGTTATCGCCCCCAAGGGAAGCGCCCCACACTTTGAGAAACACTGCTTTAATGAATCAAAAATTAAACGTATATTACCCAAATGCAACACATCTAAGATTGAAATATAGTAAGCACTTTTAGGAAATATAATGTATCTGGACTTCTTTGGTATTTTATAGAATTCTTGTAGAAACTTATTTGAACAGAAGAAAAATTTAACTGAAATTGAAATAAGTTCATAATTGGAAAAAGGACATGTTATAAATTCATTTAAAATCTTTAATATATATTTACACTTTATACGTATGAAATTTTATAAACAGCTTTAAATATTTACTTTGTGGTAGCACAGTCGAACTGTTGAAAAATAAATAGGTTAGTGATAATATATTACGTATTACTGAGAGAGTAATGTTGGCAATTTCGTGTTAATTTGAGACTCACATTGTAGAAAAATACAGATACGTGTTTAAAACTGAAAATAAATTTTATTTTAAATTCAGAATACAGAATGCAATTAAAATATCAAAATTCAGTTTCCTAATTTATAACTTCCGAATATTCCCAAAATACATTAAATGTGTCGATTCTTTTTTTTTTTTAAAAAAACTCTTAGTATTAAAAAACAACTTTACACACAGATATCAGTACATAATTCGAACAAAATATGTCTGTGCTATAGGCACAAAGTAAAAAAAAAGTATTGATTGGGAAACAGCAGATTCTCTGAAATAGAGATAAATGAATGTGAATCCAAAAAGTGTATCATTTGCGGCAGAAAAGGCATACCTAACTGAAAAACCATGTGTGTTTTTGAAAAGAGTATTTTAATTTCATATTTTTCTTTTTAACAAAAAGTAAAAACAACAGTTAGCCTTAAACTTCTTTTTTAATATATGTCGATGTCGATTTATTTTGGTGAAAATTATACAAGCGGGATTTTCTGGAATTCTTCATAAAGTTTTGTTAGTAATATTATTGAGGCAGTTACACACACATACCACACACATACTAATATTTTAAATTATTTATATTCTAAAGCTATTATTATAATTTTAAGTTTGAATGGTTATTTGCTGATTATATGTCAATAACATTTTAAATCAAATGTAATTACATAAATGAAATTATACACATCTATAAATAATTCCCTTTAGTTCTTACAGAATATTTTAAGTAAAACATTACGTACAATCACTATGATTAATCCATGATATAATTTTTTTCTTTCCAAACATAATCCTATCTATAAAAGAAAGATGAAATATGAAGATTCATTTTATAAATGAAACAAAAACAAAAGAGAGAAAACACTAGGTAAAATAAAAATTAATTAAGGTTCCATTATAAAGTCCAACTTCTTATTTGCTTAAGTCTGAATTGAAGGGAAAAAAACATGGCAATTAACAAAATCTCAAAAAGAGTAGAATACTAATTTTATTACTTTATAGTAAGAATTTATTTTTTGTATCAATGATTTCTTCCAAATCTGCGAATAATAACACACTCGTAGATAGCTAATATCGGAAAAAAAGAATTATAGAGAAATATTTTGAATATAAGTCTTATTCCTAATTATTTTCATTGTAATATAATATTGTAATTGTATAATATATTGTAATATAAATCTCTGTAACCAAGCTTCAAGATAAATGAAAAAAGATAAAGAAACCAAAGTTAATGAAAACCAAAGATAACCAAATGTTTATTCCTTGTATTTATATTCACCAGAAGCTAAATCTCAGTACCACCCGATTTTGTATGGAACACGAAACAATTATTTTCCTTCTAGAGAAACGATTCATCAATAACCTTGAATATGTTGCCGATGGAGATACCAATAAAAAAAAAGCTGTTGGAATGTGGTAATAGCTGTCGTCTATAAATTATTCTACCGATGATTCCGAAAAAGGTAATCTCCGTCTAGAAACGCGAATTGCGGAACTATAAACGTATTTTATGATTAAACACTTTCAATAAATAATACTAAAACATGAATTTGCTATATTGAGTAATTTTGGAAACATTGATTTAGTTAATAGACGGAAACAAATACGCAAGTATATTGTTAATATTTTCTTATTGATTTTTTTCTGTCGCATTATTTCTTTCCAAAGCATTGATGTGTTGTTTTAATGCTATATTTCATAAACTATATAACATTATTGTATTCAAAGTGGAATTGATTCTTGTTCCATTTCTGGCGCATATTTTGTATTTTCTTCAAACAGAAACCTGAATCTCATAATCATATAAATATGATAGAATATTTCCCTATATAAAAATGAAATATCAGTATTTCTTTTTCTTCCTAATTTTGTGTTTAATTATTTGCATATTGTGCCAGCGAAGGTTACTGTCGTAACTCTTTACAAGTCACTGATGATCTCCTAAAAATATTTCTGTAAATAAGGATTATTTAGGTTGGTTACAAATTAATTTAAGATTATTCAAATGGTAGGTCAAAATGAATGATTTTAGCAGCGTTATTAAATACTATACAAATGTGTTAAGTGAAATTGAGGCAATATTAATATTACTTAATATGTATGATTTCATCATGTTCAAAATATTAAGTGTTCAAACATTCATACATTCTGATACAAAAATAAATTTTGTTACATGCGAAAAAAAGTGTGTGTAAAAATTTTTTTTAATAATCATTTAAATTCTAATTAAAGAGATTTTTTTTTCATGACATCTTATTTGCAAATACACTGCTGGTCACACAAAATTCAACACTAAGAAGGATCAGAGATACCATAGCGAAATTTATTTAGCAGATAACATGTTATAGAGAGATCAAACGATTAAAATTACACCCTCTTGTGACGTATGCATGTTGATAAAATCACTGTTAGTGTAGCTGCCATTGTTGTCTGTAACCGCTGCCACACGCCTCAGCATAGAATCAAGGAGGCTTTGTTTGCATCCTTGGGGTATAGCAGTCCACGCAGCAACAACATATTGCAAAAGTTTATCTCGTTTAGCAGTGAGTGGTGTATTCCGGACCAGTCGTTGTGTAAGCATGGACTGCACGTTTTTGATTGGCGATAGATCTTGAGAACAAGCAGGCCAAGGAGCCAATTTAATCTGATGGGTAAAGAAGAACTTTTGAACATTGTGTGACTCGTGTGGTCGTGTATTATCCTGTTGGAATATGGCCGATGGTAAGCGCTGAATTCATGGGAGGACCTCAGGTTCCAAACCCTTAAAGATGTGGTGCTGGCTGTTCAATGTACCGGCAATACATTGGTACAGGGGTACGGCAGTATAAAAAATACCACCCCAAACCATGATACCGGGTGCATAACGCAAAAGTTTAGCAGTCTCTCATTACGTTGTCTCCAAACTGTAATCCGACTATCCCGATGTTGCAGGCATTCGTAGGATTCGTCATTAAACACAATATCGTTCCATTCTGTTATCCACGTCCACTTCCTTCATCGCAGCATTGACAGCGAAAACACAGGTAGTTTCCAGTCAAGTGTGAATGAAGTAATGGACGCCTTCCGAAAATTCCATTCTGCTGCAAACGGCGTCGACTGGTGCAAGAGGACATCCAATGATGTGTAACAGACTTAATCTGTTGTGCTATGGTTTGAGATGTAGCTGCGCGATTCATCCGCTTAGCTGCCAAGCACACAATCTGTCTTTCATGACGAACAGTGATGGAAAGAGGTGGGTGAAATCGTCCCATCGGTCCATCGTTTCCTTCTGTATCGAACGATGACAGATCCGCATCACGGTTACTTGGTTTCGTCCAACATGTTAACCGATTTCTCTGAAGAATAATCCGCAATCCCTATAGGCTGCTATTCTTCCTCGATCAAATTCAGAAACTTGGTGAAAAAACGTTCGATGTCTTCCACGAAGCATAAATAAACAGCTTATGCATAAATAAAAAAAAAAGTGCCGTATTTTAAATTCCCAATTTGTTCTTTCTTACATAGCGCTTGCGGGTGGCTCTACGGTCACCCGTGATGTGCATCTGTGCTATAATGCTAATGATTTGTATATTTCCTGGCCGACAATGCATGGTGTAAATTTCACATTGCTTGCATGCTCCTTTCAGGGTGTTGCATTTTGTCTTGCCAGAAGTTTACCATTTTTATATGCCAGTCTCATTTCACATCACCTTTGTCATTACAGACTTATGTGCAATTCCTAGAAAAATAGTTTTTTTTTAAATATGTTTTGTCCAATGTGTGCCTGGAGAGAAAAATGTGTTCCCCTAAGACCACCTAAAAAAGTTCTGAAAGTAACGCGAATACTATATACCCCTTCATTTTATCAAGTGATTATTACTTCCTTGCACAATTCCCTTCCTAAGAGAAAATGTGTGAGGATATTCGTTCTATTTATTTTTAATTGTACATATGTAGAGCAGACATTGTCCTCTGATATTTAAAGTATTTTGAAAATTCTTGTGAGTGACTAATGCCACCTGCCTGACGAAGTCATATCGAGGCCCGCTAAATTCATTGTGGCTAAGGGCTAGAATTTTTACGCCTGTCGTTAGCATTAGTTTTAAAAGCACCATGCAGGTGACAGCAAGATTTTGCTCGGTTTCACCCCAATTTAGAGGGAAAGAACCCTGGGAGCGGCAAGAGGCCTCCCATCTTTCTTCCCCTTCCATAATACCCGAGAGGACTAGCGTCTCCACGGCTATTTAGAGTACCCCCATGCCGCAAAGGCACTATACATTTACAAACATCCATGTCTTCTCCGGGATTCGAACTCAGTCTCTACGGCACCGCAGTCAGCGTCGCTAACCACTATACCGGTTGTGCCACTAACAATTGGTCTTTCTACTCGGTTTCCTCTTGTTTAGATAGAATGTTTTACATTACACACATGCATATATAAAAAATACATAAAAACTATTATTTAACAAGTGAATGAACAATGTTAACTTTAAAACAAGATCTAAATAGGACTACTTAAAAAATGTACATTTAAATTAGTGTACTAACTTTAAAAGTAAAATTTATTCTACGGTGTTGATTTTTTTTTTAATGAGGAGTTTGAGGTTTGATTTATATAAGAAAGTCTGGCACATGGACTTTTGAAAAATTATCTGTTTTCATTTTTTTATATTTTCTAGAAGTTTAAATATTTCTGTTTAAAATGATATATGATATGAGAGAATACGATAATTAGAAGTATTTTTATTTATTTTTTTAAATGAAGCAACTCCTTGAAGTGTATCAAATGAGCTCTGCTAGGAGCAATTGTGTTTTTCCTTGCATAAGTTTCTGATGGGAGCGAATCCATATGATGTTCAATTGGAAAAAATTACAGTGTATAGGGTTTATCCAAAAAAACTATGAGTACACCACGGTATTGTGTTAATAACACCATATGGTCAGTGATTCTAAGATCAATATTTGTAGAGTTAAAAACTCTAAAATTAGGCACAAATATGGGTATGGCTCAGGCCAGTGCGAGTCATGTAGCAAAATTAATGACCTTAAAGCATTGTGATGTCAATCCAAGTTATAACAGTGGGTCATGCTTCAAAAATTAAATTTAGTTAAGATTCATTTAGCCCAACGAAATCATCTTGAGATCCAAAAAGAAAGGGCAAAATTTTTAAAAAATAAAAAAAAAAAAAAAAAATTAAAAGAGTGTTTTTAGACGTTTAGTTCTTCCTGTGGTTGAATCAAATTAAACTTTTTTTCCCGGTTTTTAGTTTTATTATTTTCTTCAAAGCATATGACTTTTTTAAAAACTATAAATTGCATGGGGAACTGGCATCTTTCTCCTTTTTCACGTTCGAGAGCTAACTTCTCCCTTCCCCGCCCATGGCCAAAACGTTACAGCAGCCCCCCTTTTTCTAGTCTATCGTGAGCTAGGTGTAAAGTTTTCCCAGACCAAGTCGTTACAACGCGAGGGGGAAAATGCTTCATATGCTTCTGGAAAGTACTAAAAAAAGTAAATGGTCAACAAATTACACATTTTTGGTATGTGACTACCAACATTTCGACCTTTTGATGGAAATTTCCGAAATTTTTTAATCTTTTATTTTACAGCCATACATTTAAGATCCCCAAAACACTCTATTTTGTTTCTACAATATTTAGAAGCAAAGTTATAGCACAATTAATAAACCAGAAATCGAGTTTACAAAACCGGAAGCAGATCCTTACACAAAACATTTTCAAGATATTGAATTGAAATTTTCAGAGCATGTTTATTTAGTTCTATCTGCGTCATGAATCAAAATCTAATCCCTGTATATATATTTATGTACTTTACTGCGTTTTTATGAAAAAAGAATATTAACTTCCTAAAAAAATTCGAATTTTTGCATAAAATTTGGCATATTTAAAAAAAATTCATAAGTATTACAATTTTTTAAATTTCTATTACATATAAAGATGTTATTTATGTATTGTATAAATATTATTTGAATAAATTTATTAGAATTTTGTGTAAAAGATGTGTGTGTGGTAACTGTAATTTGTCTCCAGAACACTCTCCAGAAAACAGCAAAAGTCTTAGAAAGAATTAGTTAAACATGAAACTAAAGAGAGCTTGAGCTACAAATATGACGAGTTAAAAAAATGTTCAATTAGTAGAAAATTTTCATATTGCATTAAAATGTTTAAATGCATTTCCTGAGAAACTATGTCTTTCAATTTTTTGCTTCACGGTAAAGTTCACTACATGATTTCTTTTAAAGATTTTAATTTGAAATTTTCAGAAAATGTTTTATATAGTCTTATCTGTGTTTTAGACTGCAATCTAATCTATGCGCATATATTTATGGATTTAATTGCACTTTTTGTGAGATAATAACGTTCGTTTTTTGTAAAAAATTAAATTCTTGCATACAAATTGACATATTTCAAAACTTTTCAGAAGTATTACAAATATTATAACTCTTCATACAGATAATGATTTTATTTATGATCTGTATAAATATTATTAGAATATATATATGTATTAGAATTTTCAATACAAGGTTTACCGTAACTACAAATTTTTACAAAGATTTCCTGCAAAATTCTCAATATGTCCAAAATTATTTTTAATTTTGTGGAAATTGCATTTGAATTACTAGTTTTATGCCCCATTTCAAATAAAAAAGTGTTTATTTAGTAGGAAATTTATATATTTAAAAAGAGTGCTCCGAAGGTAGTCACATATCTTAAAGCCTGTTTCCTTAAAGTGTAATCTTTTCACTTTATGCATCTTTCTCTCAAAAACTACTTAATTTATAATCCTCATATTTTCAGTGAGCATACTTTTAATATGTTTACTTATTTTAATGGAGGGAATTCGATATATCTGGCTAACTCTTTTAGATAAGGCCTTTTTAAACTAAATTTTAGGGAAAAAAATTAGACATTTAAAAAAAAATCATAATTTCTTTAATTTTTACCAAAAAGACAGCATCCGGTGTTAAGGGATTGTTAATAGTACACATAACGTACAGTAAAAAAATTTTTTCGAGGAAAGGGGAAATAGTATTAAAAAAAGGTTCATAAACGTGGCAAAATTTTAAAATGGGGTCCCATGGATTAATTTCCCGGGCCCCTTTTTAAAATATCTGACAAATGTGCTGCTGGGAAAAGCATTACTATATGAAAAAATTAAACATTCTTATTCAAATAAGAATTAAAATTAAGAACTTCGAACTTTGACTTGATATTTAGTGTACAAAACATTCCAACAGTACAGATGTTTGAAGAATAAAATTTTACTAATTACTTAAAGTAAACAGATTTATTAACTAGTTTAATTACTTCATTTGAAATTTTGAACTGATTTGTAAACACTTTCGTATTCAAAATCCATTCTTATGAGCAAGAAATGCATTTCTACTAAAAAAAAAAAAAACTCCTCTTCTCTCTCTTTATCCACTTCATCATTCTCCAGTTCATAAAACAACTATGCGCTTGAAAAAAAAGAGTCATTTATCAACAAGTCTTAGAGATCAAAGTTTAATTCCACTGCTTAAAAGGATATTCCATTACAGGACGTAATTACAACTCGTGATGGATGATGAAAGCTTCCAATGCATTTTGGATTTGATTAATGTCGAAACGGTTGAATGCGTGGTTTTTTAAACCCCAGTAAGCAATTGAAACTTTTTTTTATATTAGTAATTAAAGGTAGTTCAGGGAAAAGATTAACAACGAAAAGGTAATTCCTGATGGTGGGCATTTTTTTGATTTCTCTATATGATTGATACTTGCACTTTTGCTTTATATTTGAAATTTATAGTTAACGTTTCCTATTTGGAATGTGGGCTGTAAACAACTGATGTGAATGCTTCAGCTCAAGTATAAGTATTTTGTTCAGTTAAATGTGGATGAAACCTCTTATATAAAATACATTATATAACGTAATAAATTTGTATGTAGAGCTAATTTCTATATATGCGATCAGACGTTTCGTACACAATTCGTTGAATATTTCCTGATGTTGTATTGAAGATTCTGCTTTACATTATTGATATCTAAGTTATAGACTTTCAATTTTACTCAAATAACATTCTTAGAATTCCCACTTAAAAATTCCCAGGGCTAATTTATAAATAAAGGAAATTATTATCTATTGAGCCGGTGTACCCCCTCCCCGTCTCTCTGACAGTCGATTTCCACAAATCCATTCTTATCGAGCCTCTACTTAATAAAAAGCAACAAAAATAGTTGAAAAATGAGTGAGTTGCTTTCTCTTTTGACACATTCTTACACGCATATAAATGTATAATAATTTTACGGGAATTTTTAACGTTTTACTAAAATTATCTTTATTTTGTTGCAGCCGCTGAAAAATTAAGTGAAAAAAAAACAAACATTTGGGACAATACAAACACATGTGGCATTTTAGAAAACCAAAATTTTTTTTTTCATTCCGGAGATCTCAGTTTCATAGCTTTCTCAACCTGAAGCTTTAAGAGAATCAATGATTTCCATTAATGAATACCGTAATTTGTCAGAATAATTGGCTGATACAATGTTGTATCATCTTATTTTAAAATGTGCTGATGTGGCATTTTTTTTTGTAGAGATTAAGTTTCAGTATATATTATTTCTGGACAGGCGGGTAAACTAAAAAAAAACTTCCTAAAAAGTTTATGGGGTTCCCTGACAATCATATAATATATATATATATATATATATATATATATATATATATATATTATATTATTTATAATAATTTTTAAAAAATACGTATTTAAATTTGTACACACATTTCTAAAACCTAGTACTGTAGAGACGAACGAAGAGCTTGCTTCAAAGTGCAATATTACTTGTTCTCAAATCAAATCACATCAGCACATATATCATCAGGAAATTTTTAAACATTATTAAATGCTTATTTTTATACATCTGGTTTCCATTATGGTTAGCGACATCACACCTGTCGTGTTTGTGGACAACCTGATTTTCTCACCTTTGTTCGATATTTTTAAATATCGTATTTTAAGAGTCTAAATTATATATTATTTTGATGCCTGGGTACGTGCACTTCTAATTTAAAATATAATCTTACAAATTTTAGTAATGTTTGATAACATTTGGAAAGTAAGAAATTTTCATTTAAGGGGTGTTGGAAAGGTAAAATCTTATTTTTTTTTTGACAATTTAAAAGATTTTTACATTTTCGTATTATATAGATTTTAACCTTTTTAAAAATACCTTACTTTAACCTCTAGGGTTCTTCACCATGTTTGATAAAATATTTTATAAATTATAAACAAATTCAAAATTAGCTAAAAGCTCATTTCAGTATAATGAGAAAGGTGTATTAAAAATTTCAAGCATGTATATAACATATTTTGAGAAAAGATACATCAAAAACAGCCAATTTAGCATTGTCAGTGTTTTAAAAGAGGTTTCCTCCCCTTACTTTTTTGTAATTGCTTTTTGGGAAAAATTTTCGGCCTTTCCTTTTGGGTTTTTGAGGGTTTAACCCCAATATTCATTTTTGAATTGGCAAAATTTAATTTTAAAAAAAAAGAAAAATTCTTTGTTTATTTCCCTTTTCAAACCCGAATGACATTTGCTTAAAATTAGTTTGAAATCTTAATAAAGTGTAATATGGGTTCAAGTTAATTTTGTTGATTAATAATTTTTCATTGCCAAGCGGTAATACAAATATTTTTTTTTATCATTTTTAAATCTAAATTTCTTCTCTACCGGAAAAAGGAATGTTAAGTCTAGCAGCTATTGCAAAATTTTTCGCGTAAAATAAGCTAAAAAATGGTTATAAAAAAATAATATAATTATGGGGTCCCCAGGGTGTTAAAATTTCCCCTAGGGGTTTTTGAAAATACAAAAAATTTTTGGGAAACAGGTATAATTTTTTTTAAATTTAAATTAAAATAATTCGAATCTTTTTTTTGACATTATTTATAAAAGGGGAAAGGGGCTTCAGAAAAGTATAAAACGTTTAAAAATATAATCATAATTTTTAAAAAATTATAAGCATATGAAAAAAAGAAAATTTTATAAAAAAATTTTTAAATTTTACGCCCCATGCTATTTTCTAAAAATTAGCTTTAATTACTATATGTTGATAAATAAGTTAAATTATTCGCATTACGGTGCTATTTTTATATAAATAGAATAATAACTTACATTTTTTTAATAAAAAAAAAAATACTTTTTTAAAAAAATATTTAAAAATTGAAATTTTTACAAATATTTTGAAATACAAAAGATATAAAATACTAAAATTGGGTGGGTTAAAGTACGATGCAATAATTCTATAAATTTATACATCAGGGGCCCCTTTTTTAAAAAAAATGCGTTCGCAACCAAAAATAATTATTTATCATAAATTTTCATATGCTTAGATTTTGAAATTATTACTATATTTTAATCATTTTTACCAAGCCCCATTTTTTTATAAAAATGTGAAAAAATTCGAATCATTTAAAAATTTTAAAAAAATTATCCTTTTTGAAAAGTTTTATTTTTTGAAACCTCTAAAAAAATTTAACCCCCCTAGACTATAAAGGAAATTATGAAACACCTTAAAAATGTCTTCTTTCCACAGTATCACACAAACCACTTTAAACTTATCTCTTCAAATTTCTTCAATATTTTTCTCGCTCTGAAATTATGCTTGAAACATAAATGGTTTTTGTATATTTTTTGTGAATTTATTACACTCCAGTTATGGTTTTTCTTTCTTGGAATAGTGATTTTTATTTAAATGTCTCGAATACATATTGATTGGTTTAAAAAAGTATTGCTTATTACAATCTTCGATGAAGTTTTCTTTTCTCAGGGAGTGGGGTGTTATTTTATTTATTTATTGAAATTATATATATATTCAAACTTTCTTAATGCACATTTGCGTTTAATAAAGACTATAATTTTCCTTTAAACTTAAAGTCATTTATCAGTTTTAATAAGAAACTTTTTGCGTGGTTTTAAGCTCATACTTTAGAAAATTACAGTCTTTGAAGGGATTTGAGCCAGCTGATCATTGTTGATGAATTGTTTGTTTTGAAATACTCATAACATTCTCTTTCAGCTTAGTAATTACAGGAAAAAAAGATCACATGGAAGAAATTACTGTTCTTTTTAATTTTTGTAAATCGTTTATTATTTCAAAAAAGGTGAACCACAGTGACTCGATAAAAATAAAGGTAATTAATTGATTATGTTTTGAAGTTATACCGAACATATTTAAGAATAAAAAAACGCACACAAGTTCAAAGTAGTCTTTGACTATCCAAATACAACCTCTGACAATAAAGTTCGGTTAAATAGTCTTGTAACGTTAACGTGGATGAAATATTAAGGTATCCGACTACGTTCGGAACAGTGATTTTTAAAAAAATCGTATAAATGGATAATTTTCGTGATATTTAGTGTCACTTTGATTAGAATACATGTATAAAGTTGTTTTAAGGATATTTTGACAAAAAAAAAATTATTTAAATGCAATATTTCGGCAAAAAGTTAACTAAGAATAACCTTTTATTCAGAATGTTCTCCTTTTGTGAAAAATACTTCTATTCTAATAATATTTTGCCTGTATATAGCTCAGACCCCTGTAAAGAGGCTCAACTTGGTTTTAAAAATTCACATTATTTGCGAGTTCAAACCTTGGAAAATTATCGGGTTTTTTTTTAAAATTTCACCCCTCTGTTGTCGTAAATCATGGATAAATCCACTTCTAAGTGATACATTTCAAAAATTTGTTACCTCTGTGGAGGTCTGAGCTTTTACAGGCAAACTATTAACCGTTTTTGCACATTTTCTAATCTAAGTGACACTAAATATCATAAATATTATCCATTTATAAACTTTTGCAAAATCACTGTTCCGAACGTAGTCGGATACCTCAACGACAGTTACTTTACTGTCCTTCGAAATAGTCACTTCCCATAACTATGTACCGCTGAGACCTTCTATGCATATCCTAGAATCTTTGCAAAAAGTCTTCTATTGGAATATAATTCAAAAGCCTCGTCACGTTTCGTTGGATGTCAGGAATATCATCAAATCTCTTTCCTTTCAAAGCGAGTTTGAGTTGTGGAAATGGGAAGAAGTCTGGAGGATTGAGATCTAGCGAGTATGGTGGATGTTCAATTTGCATCACCCCCTTTTATTCCAGGATCTATTTAACGATATTAACTGTGCGAAGGTGAGCATTGTCGTGAACAAAAATACGAACCTTGCTATGCGTACTGGGGTCGCACCTACGTAATACCCGTTTTTATATCCTAAGTACTGGGTACCGATTTATCTGCAGTTTTGAGTTACTCTGGCGGGTCATCAACTATCATGTGCACATTTAATTGACGATCTTTCGTGATTGTTTCTCCGCTGTCGACGTCGCGAGGTCACTTCGGTCTTCGCTACGGGTTTTGTTTGCCGGCGGGCAAACCTTCTTGAAAATGGGCGAATCATTCATGCACCCACCATGGAAAGTGCTTGTTCTTCATGAATACGTACCAGCACCGTATAAATCTCTTTCGGTGTCTTGTCAAGCTTAAAACAAATCTTTAAATTCACCATTTGCTGCTTCAGTTTCCTGTTATGAGTTAAGGAACCCGGCGCACGGAATGGTGCTTTTAAAACAAGTCTTACATGGAGCACAGGCGACTGATATACTGGAATAAGCGGCAGAACGGGATGGTCCAGCACCTACTGCTACGCATGCGCAGCATTTTGTTTCTCCAGTGTTTCTAGATCGGCTGTTCTCACTTAATTCACCTAACTTTATTGTCAAAGGCTGTAATAAGGTATACTTAAGTATTTCAATGAGTTGTTCCAGAATTATTCGAAAATCAGTTAAAAAGAATATGCAAGGGCTTCGAATATGTTTTTGTTCGTAATCAAACTGATTTTCCAATTAAACTCTAGAATACTAGAAATCTTGTTATTCCTTCAATGGCCAGTCAGGTATTTTTTTTGAAGCTGCTCGTTAGTTATTTTTAACTAGCTTCATAGCCAAATCAAGACAGCAAAAAACGATGAACTATGCATTTCTACTTCCACATTTTGAAATGGTTCGATTAATTTTAAAACTACATTCCCTCAAAAATTCTCTGACGCATAGATTTTTCATTTCTTCTTAGGTAAGGAAACTCGATTAAAAATAATATTACATTCTAAATCCGCAACTATCCAAAATGTTTCCCCTTATTTATTGGGATTCTAAGCTAAGAACTGAGTTAATAGACATCGTGTCTCTCTAGAGAATAACTGTTTAATGAATATTATTTTCTGCCCTGACTTCATAGGCGTAACGTTCACCTCCGCATTGAGGGGCCGGGCCCAGGTTTTCTAGGTGCCCAAAGCCTGACTGATACCATGTTCATATTTGGGCTTGAAGCCCAAAACCTGATTCTGCAGGTTGGCCATAGTATTCATCGTTACGTCACTGCCTGACTTGTAACAGATTACGTTTTTCTCAATAAAACGTTTCCATACTTTCGAAGTTCATTGCGAATTAATTATGCTTTGTTCGAGTACGGCGAGTTGATTTGAATTCAAATTTCAATTACCTTGATATTTCAGGAAATTTGTCTCTCGACATTGTTTCTGGGAAAAACTTTGCACCAAACGTAATAGAGACCATATTGAATGAAGTTTTTGGCAGTTAGCTTTTGACCTAGGAAGGGGTGGTTATTTGAAACAGTGACATTCCAGTCCACGGCTACGCTGTGCATGCTTTAGACCAGTGGTTCTTTAACTGTAGTCATCTACTATAGTCCTACTGTAGTACTTTAACTGTAGTCTGGTGGTCTCCAGTGCTTTTCTTGGGGGTCTGAAAAGGTTTCTGATTTAATGTTAAGATTTCCTTCTTGTACAGACATATATTAAGCCTGTAAGATTTTAAATTAGATGGTCACTATTTTTTCTAAAAGAAAAAGAACTAAGATGTCTTTATGTGTAGCTGATGTTGTCTTAGGATTATTGAGGAATCTTTAAATCACCCAGCTATGTGTAAGGAGACCGGGAGAGGAGTTCATAATCTTAGGGGTCCTTGATGTCTAACTGATAGTTTAAGGGGGAGCTGCAGCGATCGAATGTTTAAGAACCGCTGCCTTAGACGATTATAACTAAAATATATCCCCATTCGGATCAGTAATGTTATTAACCTTTGTTGTTTGTGATTTGCTGAAGAATCGATCGCTGCCTACCCCCTTCCAAGAGAAGAATGTTTTTGATGTTGTTGAACATTTTGAGCGAAACATAGAGAATATTGTTTTACTACCATTACTGCAATTGATATGCATCTCCAGTAGGTTTGAGTATTGTTGGAATGGTTTTCCTTAGACGTCAATATCTTCTTCGCATTCTGATTCAGAGAATACAACTTGAATTAAATTTTCACTAGTAGATACATCATGCTCGTTGGATAATTATCTACCAATTGATTTATTATTACATAGTATTTTTAGAAGTTAAGCTAGTCATTCCACAGTAACTTCCGTTTTAGAAACATTTTGAATTTTATTCATAGAAATGTGTGTGCGTCGTCAGAGTGAAAGAATATCTCACAAAAAATATAACTAGTAATTATTCACACTTGTAAATGTATTTGTGATGTTTTAACGAGAAGTTAAACCTTAATGGTAGGAGTCTAAGCAGTTGAAACAGAACACGTGATGACCAGATATAAAAAAAAATACTGTTTTTTTCTTCGTTCAATGTACTCACAATATAATAGAAAAATCGCACAGGACAAAATTTTAAAAAGCGTAATTGAAATTTCTGTCATTTTCCATGGACAACAGATATGTGTTAAACGCAAATATATCTGTACATTATAAGCTAAAATAAGAAGCAATTTTCCTTCAACTTTTTTGTGAATTATTCTTGCAGTTTTAATAACAGTCAAGAGAAATAAAAAAAAATCAAGTACATTATGTAGATTTTAAAAAAGAATTTACAGGCTAAGATAGTAAATTGACATCACCTGACGCTCTAGCGTTAATATGCTTACAGTTATCAAATGTTTACTCTGATTTTTTCAAGAGTATATTTTATTCTAATAAAAATTTCAATATCGTGAAAAAATTATCAATAATCTAGGATTTTAGAAAATATTCCGTATGCTTTTCATATTCCGGTTTTACTCAAAAGACTACATCAAAAATGGAAATCTATTCACTGAAAAAATGATTTATATATATGCGGTAATATCGAACTCAAAACATTATAAATTGATACAACGTTTTTAATGGGGAGTCAAAACCCACTCTATACTGACAATGTTAGCGAAACATTTAGAATGTACTCATTCTCAAAATCATTTATATGTACATGCTTGAGAATTTTCATACAAACAAAGTACACCTTTTTCATTATACTGAAATGAGCTTTTTATCTGGTACGGAACTTTAAAAATTTATAAAATATTTTATCAAACATAGTGGAATTTGATCCATTTTTCATATTAAAAAATTTGTAAAAAATAAATGTGTTTGAGTTTTCTTTACCACAAAGCTCATTTTTAAAGACATAATATTATCATTATAAATATGTCATAAAAGAAACTTACATACCGTTGAACATTATTTTTCCCAGAAAAAAGTACATCGAACATCAAAAATTTACATTTGAATAAATGAACTTTTAATGTATAATTACTTTTATTATTTGTTCCCTCCCATACTCCAAAATGATCTTTTATTTTTTAATCTCATCATCCTCTCTCCTCCTTTTAAGTTTTTTTTCTTTCCTGACTCCCTTTTTTTTGTAAACATGAGTATTTAGGCTTTAACGGCTTCTGTTTCTCGAGGCGCTCCATTGCATGTGCCATGTAATCACCAGGCTGAAAATAAAGTTTTCTCACAAAGTTTTTTGATACATTTCCCATATTAAATGATGAATTTCCATCATATGTACCCAATTATAATACTTCTATTTGTATAAATATTTTTTTTTTGGCACACGAGACCATATTACGTTGTTTACACTTTCATTGGGATTTCGTGTACCTGCATGTAAACTCTTTTTTAGAAATTCTGGATTAAATGTTTTGATTTCCATGGTTCATTCAATTTTTAAGCAAAACAAAATACTTTGTTAAAATCTTTCGCCATTTAAATAGGCGTGGCCCAGTTACAATGATTATTTAAAAATAGGTTTTAAGGGCTTCTAATTACGTAGAGGTTAAAGTAAGGTATTTTTAGAAATGATGTTATGAAATGTGTTGATCATTCTTTATCATTTTGAATTTTTTTCAAGAGATATGTATTTGCTAACGATAAAGAGAAGCAAATTTACAAACATCCACGCCTTCTCCAGGTTTCGAACCCAGGCCCTACGGTGCATCAGTCAGCATCACTAACTACTATATGGGATGGACGGCAACAACAACAAGAACATATAACTGCTGAATGTACTAATCAACAAGCAAATAATAGAACTATTTATCTTGACGTGTTTGCACAACTTTGAAGTTAAATATATATATATATATATCAATCAGCTTAACTTTTGCATACAATTTGATTTGCATCTATTACGATGTTGAACTCTGGTGTGAGATTATGAATCATTTAGGACTGACATGGCGTTAATTAGATTATTTGTGAGCGAAATATAGGAGAGGTGGTATTAAATATGAGAGAAAAATCTTTCAAAAATTTGTGAATTGAATTAATGATAGAATGCTTTGGTGGAGTTTTTAATGATTTACGCTATTCATTTGTGGCGAAAATATTGGTTTTAATTTGAACTTTCGGATGTTAGACATTTTTTCTACCTGAGATGAGTACGTCATCTTTGGTGTTTGAGAGTTCACTTACATTATGCATTATTTGTTTAGAATTTTAATATTTGTTTTAGAATTTTTATTTTAATATAATATCTTTCAGAATGCGATGGCAGAATAGTTTTAATTTTTCAAGTTTAATGGTTTGTTTTAACTGTTTAATTTTTAACTTTTAAATTTTAAATTTTTAATTTTAAATTTTTGAGAATTGGATATTTTAAGATTAATTTGCAAGTTGCAATAGGGAAAGGTTAGCGCCATCAAACTAGTTAACCCCACTTATCGGTCCTAAGTCCGAGGTTGCACTTGGATATTTTATATATTTTATTTTTATAAAATTTTTTTAATTTTGTTTGAAAACGTTAAATTTTGTCTTTCTATATTCGCCATTGTTATTCGGAAATACAGTTTTTATGTTATAGGATTCATTTAGTTTCGATTTTTTTTCTTATATTGATTCCTGTGTGTGATTGAATTATATATATTTAAATATATATATATATATATATATATATGCATTGCGTATTTACTTGATGTAAGCTCCACTGTTTTTCCAGTGTTAATGTTACTGAAAATCTGTTGCGGCTTAGAATCGAAGACAACAAATTTGTTGGAATGGTGGGGGAGGGGGACTGAATTTCCACCCTCTCAAAAGAAAAAATGTATCCGTCCATTGTGGCCACTTGCATCGAATGACTTATCCCATTCCGCAGTTTAATTCCAGTAGTCAGTCTATCCTAAACATAGTTAACTGCTTTTATTTAGGGATTTTTTTTGTATGTGCCTTCTTTTAATCCCCTAAACATAAAAGTTATCGGTAATAGCATTAGAATGAGTTGACTGTATGCAAAGGAGAACAATTTTATAAGCAGACAAAAACGGAAACAGTGTAGTGGCAACTGAAAAATTTGACACGGATGTGTGTGAAACAAATGTACGTCAGTGACTTGAATGCAATAATATAATTTTTGCTTAAAAGTGTTCAACAGTATTATTTTTTGTTACATTCTTCTATAATGCATTCTTTTTTTTTTTAAAAAAAATGTCACATAACAAATAAGTGGATTTTGAAAACGAATATCATCCGGGAAAGATAAACAACAGTGGCACCTAATTCCGAAGTATGCTGTGCCAGTGGGGGTGACGAATCATTTTCGAAACATGACACGGACGTTGAGAGTAATTACAGGTTCCTGTATGCATTTGAAAGTTTTCAAATACCAGTAAATCAATTAATAGTTAACTTCTTATTTTTTCTCATACATATATTTAAAATTTTTGAAGTATCGGTTATTGATGAGCCTTTTACGCAATTTTGTGTTTTTTCTCCAAACTATTCTCTCACTTGGAGGAAGGAATGAGGCTTAGAATCGACGGCAGCTTAGATTCGAGTATATATATATATATATATATATATATACGATATATATATGATATATATATATATATATATATATATATATATATATACGTATATATTATTAAGGATTACTTAATTTCCTGATGGTTTTAAGCTTTTAATGCAAATTTAAGACACGTTGTTATTTTTTCTTACAAAGTTTAGGTATATGTAACATATCAATATGAATTTTTAGTATATACATATCAATTTCTTTTCCCTCACATTTTTTTAAATTTCTGAGCAATTTTTATGTTATGATTTCTATCGTTCGACATAAATATCCATTTTAGCATGCAGAGGGAAAGAAAAACTGATTACTTAATAATATTTTCAACACATGCATAAGAGTAATTGTACAAATAAGCAACTAAATATTCGACTCATACTACATTTTAAAATTGTGTAGGATATACTTAAACAGTGAATTTACAAGAATCTTTAAAATGTCTAGTCTGTTTTTCTCCGATAAAATATTTATTTTGAAAACGACTTAAGTTTTCACTCACTTCAATTCAATTTATAAATATTTCGGATCTTTCATTGGAATGTTTTCATTCCAATGATTCTGCGGATTTAATCCCGATTTCAAGCAGTTCCTATTTTACGACTTTCTCCAGTTCACTCTGTATATTTTCCAGATATATTTTATTTCGTCCAATGATTCCACTTGTAAGGAAAAAAAAAGAATTTTAAAGGACAATTCGGATTCGTCTGGAAAATTGTTTTCCATCGAGTGCATTCTCTTTTCTACTTCATCACAATTTTTACTCTTTTCTTAAGAAAAGAATATACATTTATGTAGTGTATACTTTTAAGAAAGCATATCTTTTGTACTTATTTTACTTAGTATTCATACATGTTGCTGCAATATATTCTTCATAAATATTTAATTTAATTTATTGTATTTAACAGAAAAAGCGAAAGATATACATAAAAATAAAATCTTTGAATTGTTTGAAAATATGAAATATTACTGCGTATATATATATATATATTTCTTGTAAAGTAAAATATTTCTTCAATTTCATATTTCTACACAAAAATATATTTTATTGTAATTCAAATAGCGATACAAATTCTTTTTTAAGTTTGAGGTTTTATCCTATCTACATTTATTTAGTTAAAAAAATTTTTCTTACGCTTTTGTTAAGAAAAAATATTAAAAAAAAACCCTTTCCCTCATTTTCAAGTATTTGAAAATTTAAAATAAATACAAAATAAATAAATATAAATTAAATCTTTTAAAATTTTAAGGTTTCCACTAGTTCAAACCTGTTTTTAAAAAGTGTCTAAATGGATATATTTGTGATATTTGTGTCACTTAGATTAGAATACATGTAAAAATTTTTTTAAAGAAATTATTAAAAAAAATTATTTAAATACAATTTTTGAAAAAAAGAACATAGAATGACCCATTTTCAAATATTTTCTTTTTGAAAAACTTTAATAATAATTTTTTGCCGTATATAGCTCGACCTCTGCAGAGGCTCAACTAAATTTTTGAAATATTTTAACTAGAAGTGGGTTTACCCATGTTTTGACAACAGGGGGGGTTTTTTAAAGAAAAAGGATAATTATTTCAAGGGGTTTTGTAACTCTGAAAATAAGGGAATTTTTCAAAAAAATCAAGTTGGGCCCCGTACAGGGGTCGAGCTATATACAGTCAAAAATATTATTATAATAAGCTTTTTCACAAAAACGAAAAAAAAGGTTATTCAAAAATTTAAATTTTTTTGCCAAAATAGTATTTAAAATAAATTTTTTAAATTTTAAAAAATTTTTATACATGTTTCAAAATTGACACTAATATCATGAAAACTATCCATTTAGGGCTTTTAAAATCCGGTTGGGTAGTGGATACCTTAAGGTGACTGGGTCCTTTTGCCGATTTTTTTAATTAATTTTTTTAAAAAATTTTTTTAGCATTTCTATAATGTTTCCATTAAAAAAAAAGCAGAAAAATTACAGACAATAATAAAAATTTATTTTCAATAAAGAAATTTGGAAAATTTTAAAATTTTATTCCTTTGGTAATTATCAATTCTTTTATACGTGAATTTTTTTTTTTTGTAATATTCTTAAGGATGTTTAAACAAAACTTTAGGGATCGATTTTACAATAATTTAATTAGTTTAGGAGGAAAAAAATATTGATATGAATGCTAAAATTCAACAAAAATACCAATATCTCCTATGTTTTAAATTTTTTTTTAAAAAAATATTCAGCTTAGTGAAAAATGGGTCTATAATTTTGTAGTATGAATTATATATAACATACGGGAACGAAATGGAAGTGATTGGTTAATAATTGGGGGAGGAGTATTATTTTTAATGCACAAGCATTGAAAAAAAAAAAATGAAAAAAAGAGTCTATAATTTTGAAAAAATAATTACAATAAGCTTAAATAAACTTAAAATACCCGAAGACATTATTTATATATTTTTCTTAAAAATATTTGCATTTTTATATTATTGGAATAAATCTTTTATAATAAATGATAAATTTTTATAGGGTTTTAATTGTAAAACAAAATTTGAAGAAAATGTGAAGATTTTTTTTTTTGTCGAGACACACAGAAAATTTAATTTTTTTTCTTCACAAATATTGGAAAACGATATTTATATGAAATTATGAAATTATTAATATAAAATGCCTTAATTCAAAATTTTTCGCACCCATTTCAGAAAGTTAAAAAAAAAAATCGCATTATTGCATTGCCTGTGAATTATTTTGCTTTATATATTGCACCTTCTTTTCTTATAATTATAATTTTTCTTTTTAAATTAGAATTTTTTTTAAATCAAAAGCCATTTTAACTTTTTTTTAAAAAAAAGGGCGTGGTCGCATTGCCTAATTTATTTCCTGAAATTTATCATTTTAAGTTTTTTGCAACTTTTAACTTTTGAACATAAAAAAGTGATATGTCAATCGAAAAATAATAATGCAGAGGATATAATTGAATTAAAAAAATATATTTTGACATTTTTTGGGTATCATGTCTCTTTAAATTATTCTTTCTTTTTCTTTACATATTAGAACCTTATTGCATCGGTTAATTGGCTGCTTTAAATAGTTCAGATTAGTGATTGTCCAAATGAAATAAAATAACCTATAAAATGAACTGAACTGAACTCAGTATCACAACAGCCCTTGCAGGCCAAGGCCTACTGTGCCTATCTCACTTTTCGTAACCTCAGGCACTGGGTTGCATGTGCAGAATGTTTCGGTCAAGTGGTCAGTCTGACATGAAGTCCCCAGTGTTCAGTTCCCAAGGAAGCTTGGTACTCATTTATCGACCTGCTGAAGGGATGAAAGGCGGAGTCAACCTTGCCCAACCCGGGACTTGAGCTCTGGACCTGGCTGACCTATAAAATGAGACAAAACAAAAAGATAAACACCCTGTTTGGTAAAAAGAACATACATTTTGAAATAAGACTAAGTAAAATGAGTGTGGTAAAAAGGAGAGAAATAATTTCAAATCAGCAAATACTTACTCGGTACATAGTATTATTTTTTTCAAATAGGGCTGCTGATTTACAATTGCCATATTAGACCCAGTACATTTTCCGCGGGCTGGTATCACTTTTTAGTATGACACCATATAGGTGGATACTAATTGTCACAGTGCATTTTGATGCCTAGATTTCTATTCAGAGGGAGGCACCTGAGCTCTGACGATGCGAAATTGTTCTAGAAATTTAATTTTGCCGAGAGCAGCCAAGCCAAACAGGTACTCTAGCAATCTTTTATCTATCTATAATCATACGATATGGACTGTTGATTTTTTGCATCATGAAAATTCACCAAACAGGGGTCAGGGTCGAACCCGTAAATTTAAGCGCACAAGGCCAGAACCTAACTAACTATGCAACCCAGCTCACATGCATGGTATTAAAGATTGAAAAAAAATATATTTAGGACATGACGGCTCACTGATTCAATTATTTCGTTGCATTTATTAATTATGATGTTTTCAAAGCATGCTCAGATTTCAGGAATAAAGCGGGTTCTCACACGCGAGTTCCCTTAACAAACTTTTGAAACTAGTGAATGATATTGTTCGAAATGAGAAAGTTTCTTTTGTGGATGACAGAGGATTTGAAATACACTCGTGGACAAAACAAAAAAAAAGCGCACCAAGAAATAATTGCGGGATCGTAACAAAACTTGGCATGAAGGTACATGTTGGAGAGATATGCAAATGATTAGAAATGCAGTGTGATTGCGCATTACGTATAGCCGGTAGAGAGCGTTTAACGTCGTTCTCCTTGGAGTATAAAACAGGTAACCAAAACTTGTTTGAGTATGCTGAATCGTTTATAAAAGAAGAGCTCAGGTAGACATGACATTACGTTGTTTTCGAAGATAGTATGAGCAGCTGTCGCAGTTTGAGAGGGGAGAATCATCGGTATGATGGAAGCTGGGTGGTCAGCTAAGCAATTAGCTCGTCAATTAGGCCGCTCTGATTGTCTTGTGAGGAGGTGTTGGGACCAGTGGATCCAAAAGATGCCATTTACATGAATACAAGGCTCAGGATGCCCTCAACAGACTAGTCGTCGAGAAGAACGCCACATCGTAAGAAGTGCACGCGCACAGCAAACTGCTTCATCGGCCGCTATCCAGGCACAGGTAGCTCCTTCACTAGGGCCCCTGTGTCTTCTCGAAACATAGGAAGTTGCCTGGCTGAAAGACATTAGGATCACGGCGCCCATTACGTGTGCTGCACTTGACGCCCAGCCATCGATGCCTCCGTTTGGAGTTGTGCCACACACGAGGAAACTGGTTGTAGCTGAATTGAACCAGGTCGCCTTTAGCGACAAATCCAGATTCAATCTGAGCAGTCATGACAATCGTGTTCCTGTGTGGAGACCCCGTGGTGAACGCCTCAATGCTGTTTTTGCTTTACAGCGACACACCGCTCCCACAGCTGGTGTGATGGTATGGGGTGCCATTCCCTATAATACACGGTCACCCCTAGTATTGATCCAGGGCACAATGACAACCGAGCGGTATGTCCATGACGTCCTGCAAACACATGTGTTGCCACTCCTGGAACGGCTCCCAGGAGCCATTTTTTAACAAGACAATTCTCGGCCTCACACGGCAAGGGTGTCACAAGATTGTCTCCACACTGTTACTACCCTTCCATGGTCTGCCCCCAGATTTGTCTCCAATCGAGCATATCTGGGATCATTTAGGACAGCGAGTTGGGCATCCCACGAGTCTGAACGAACTAGAGGCAAGGTTACAGCAAATATGGAACAAAATGTCTCAAGACTTCATACAGAACTTGTATGCCCCAATGCCCTATCATATGGCATCGTGCATTCGCGCTATATATAGAGGGGGTTCAACAGGGTATTAAATTCTGCGTTCTCTTGCCTTTTTCTTTGATTTTCTAATCATTTACTTATATCAAAGTAGTCATTACGTATGTTAAATTTCGTTTCATTTTGACAATTCTTTCTTGGTACGCTAATTTTTTTTGTCTATGAGTGTAGATTACTGTATATTGCTACAATATGTTAGAAAATATTTGATTTTTCATTCCTACTTTTAGGCTCACACTCTCTATTTATTTATTTATTTATCTTGGCATAATTTTCAATCATTAATAAAATACATTTTAAAGCGTTCAATTGAGCTGAAATTTTATATACATGATTATTTTGGATGACAATACAATAATTTAACTATAGTTAACAAAAATTAAGTGATTAAAACTAATTATTTTAAGATTTACAAATACAGCCATGTTGGCATCATTTTTGGCGACTTAGCGTCCCCTTTGGCGACTGGTGTCAAAACTTAAAATGGTTTTTTTTCTCACGTTTTAAATCATTCAGTGGAACTGGAATTTTTATATACACGATTGTTTTGGTTGATAATACGATACTTTAATGATTATTAATAAAAATTAATTACCACTTAATGTTGTGATTCTGTGATATGTTTTTCATATGACAGTGTAATTGTAACTATTTAATAAAAAGTAGGTATAAAATAAAATTTTTGTTTGTTGAACCAAGCAGGAATTGACTTAATTTTTTTATTTCTATTTATATCGTCCTCTAAGGCTATCTGAGGACTATTGACTGGTGAATGTTGGTAGAACGATGAATGGAAATTCTGAAGGTGTCAATATTCTAACACTGAGGTTGACTTGGGAAAACTATAACAGAGTAAACAACTTGAAAATAGTAGTGCATCCTTCAAACTTTGCTGCTTGAAAGCTTCATTTATACATAATTGTAACTAAACTTCACATATTTCGATAAGATACGGTTACGGTAGCAGTTTCACGCGCATGTAGTGGTTTTGATATTTTTATCAAGAAGAATATAGCATATGTTAAATAAACTTCAATCGTGTCTGTGTTCAATTAAGATCCAATAACAACTGCGAGTGCTAATTTGTCAAAAAAAATTCCGGTATTATAGGACTTGGATTGCTGAAGTTTACAGTGTATAAAAGATGTATAATACACGGCTTGCCATTACAATTGCAACACCAGGCAGGGATGATCAGGTTAGTGTAAAAATCTCAGGAAAAGAAGTAAACATTGAGATATGCAAATTATTAGTATTTCAGTGCATTTAAACAACGCAGGAGAGAGAAACGACATCTGAAGCACAGCAAAAAAGAGGAGGCATTACAAAAAAGAAGAGTTGGGCAGTAGATTTCTAATTCAGAAAGAGTTTGGTAAAGTTGAAGTTTGCTCAGAATATATTGCGTTATGCCTTCAATAATAGGAAGAAATTCTTACCAGCAAGTGTCAGGATTTGACAGAAACTGGATATTTGTCTCTGAGAGTGTGGGTTATCTTTCCGTGATATCGTCCGTCTCACACTGGCCAAACTTCCATGAGATTATAAAATCAATGGTGTGCTGAGGATTAAGCTGAATGACATACAGGATCTCCACGCTTTCCCATGAATAACATCTGAGAGGTCAGGCATATTGTAAGGTTCGCTCTGCAAATTCGTACAACCATATCAAGGGGTCTTAGTCAGATTATGAGCATGCTTGCAGCAGGCACAGTATCCATTCGTATGGTGTGAATGCGTCTCCAGTGCCGTCGACTGTCAGCACGACTACCATTACTTTGGCTTCCCTTGACAATGCAGCATAAAGAGAGACGGCGATTCTGGAGTGCTGAAAGAGAAGGCTTGCACAGGAGTGGCATTACGGTTTTAAGACGAGTCCTAGTATTGTGTGTAGCATTCTGATGACCGTTTACACGTATGAAGTCTTTGAGAAGACCACTTGTCACCTTCTTGCATTTAAATATTAATACAGGGTACCTGTACCTTGTGTGATGGATTGGGCAGCCAATGAGTATATGATACGCACATGTGCAGTTGGGATCGATGGTAATTGAACGCAGATCAGTACATTTCTAACATCCTACGTTCAATGGCTGCCCCCTCTATCTTCGAGGCCTACCAAACGCTATCTTAAAGATAATTCAAGATCACATATTGCAAGCCATGTTCTGATCTTCCTTGATGGGCAGTTGCCTGTTTCTGCCATTTAAATCCAGTTCGACTCCATGCCTTACAGGGGAAGGGTCTTTTGAGGGGCCAAGCGTGGTAGATAAGCAGTGGTGTAACGTACATCCCCGCAACACTCTCGCTGCGGGAGGGGGGCAGGGATTCTAAGGCACCCAAAGCCAAAAAGACGACAAGTACGTATTTGGACTTGGGGCCCAAAACCTGACTTTGCAGGGAGGCCCTAATATGCTCCTTTAAGCCACAGTAGATAAGTTTAAGATATAAACAGAGTGGCTTCGTGTGTGTGTGTATATTAATGTATAATATAGCTATTCTAAGACAATTTGAAATTGAAAATTGAAATTATTGGTTTTATCAGTTCAACGTTGTTCATGTTGTAATACCTCATTTTACAATAAGTTGCGATGAAACTTAGCAGATTCAAAGTACTTCCAATTCAATACTTAGGAAGAATATAAAGACATTATATAAAAAACACATATACTATACACACATTATTATATATACATTTATGTTATGCCTTTTACATAAATGGACACATATATTTAACTCTTATTTAAATAAACTACCTCTACTTTAAGAAAACTCTGGTTTCATAAAACCCAAGACAATATTGACAGGAATATTTTAACAAGTTAAACATCACCTACCGAGTTCCTTCATCTTTAAGCTGAAAAGTTTATTAAATCTAAAGTATTGATTTTACTTTCTATAAAACTGTTTTAACAACAGATTATTATAATTTGGTTCCAATCTATTCGAAGCAAATACAATTGTTTTATCAATCAGAGGCACCTGTCGAAGGAAAAGTGGAAAATAGTTTCTTGAAGGGATAGAAATTCCTTAAACTAGATATTAATCCTTTTAAAAGATGTTACGACATAAAAGTTTCCCTTATGACAGAGCTACTTGAGGAAAGCGACTTTTGCAAACAAACACTTGTTACTTCAAAATATAATCTGAAACGTTTAATTAGAAGAGAGAGAGAGAGAGTCGAGAGTGTTAAGCTGACAGCTCAGATATTACAAGTTAATCTAATTTGTTCTATGGTAGCGCGTAATACAACGTTTTTAATTAACATTAGAAGTTATTTTCAGAGTTAAAGCGAAAGAATTAGGATTCAATCCTTCTCACTGTAAAATCGATAACCGAAATTTTTATAAGATTGTAACACGTCTCTTTTGAACGCATTTTTTTAAAGAAAATCATATCGATGGAATTTATTTTTAGTATGTAAAAACAAACTACTTTCTTTGAAAAAATATTTTTATTAGCTTATGAAAAATAAATTTAAAAGTCCTTAAAGTTTTGGTTAATCTGAGAATGCAACTGATTATAATTATGATTATATTCAACATAAGGTTAATTAAATTTATGTCCATAATTTAAGCGTAATTCAGAGCCACTCCGAAATTAAATTTTAAAATATATAAATATATCCCCTCTAAAATGATTGAACACATCTTTAAAAAACATGTGCAAATGGCATAAGGCCACCATATGACACAGGTATTACGTCACAATGGAGATAGTGTAAGAGGGGGATATAAAAAGGAATACAAGCAAAGAAGTCAAATTGTTAGCAAGCGTCTTATAAGCCTTTCCGAGCAATAACTGTATAGTTGTGAAGTATTCCCCCGTGGGTGATACCTCACAACTAAGTTAACTTCGTGATCTAGAGGTGTGGAATTGAATGAAGTACCCGGCGCTGTCATGATTTTAAAATGTCTTTATTAAGATCTTAACTTAAACACTAACAATGATAATATTTATATTATAACTTATAGCGGATCTGTGAGGTGAGAAAACACACAATACGTATTACCAAATAAGCACGATCTTAACCACTATATTTCACTTTCAGTTCTATTCCCAAAATCTGTTTATATCACAGTTACTAATGGATACTAGAATTATCGTACCTTAGTTTCTTGTTTAATCGCAGTCTTCTTGGATCCTCAATATCTTAGGCGTGGAATATCTCTCGTGAGGAACTGAATCCACACACACCTTGACTTGATCGTTCTGTCACGGATAGCTTCACAATCAATGTCGGCTTTCTTCTATTCCTTCAGTTCACGCGCTTAAACCAGATTAGCATAATCACTTCCCAATAGGTCATACGCTTAGGTTAAACTTCTGCTATTTAAAAAGTTTCTAATTTGCATGTTCACGTTCCGCTTCTGGATTTGGTTGGAAAGAATTTGCTTTTAGGCCCCAAAGGGAGCAAGAGGAGATTTTAGTAGAAAACGCGATGAGCCCGTCACATATTTATGACATCAGTGACACATTTGGATGAATGTTTAGGTGGGAGAATTATCGGCCATCTAGAATATGGGCGTACTCAGCTGGAAGTACCTGAGGGAATCACCCAGAGGCATGCTTTGGCAATGATTCCGGAGTTATGGTTATGTGAGTAGACGTTACAGCACAGGTTACCTCCGAGTTACCACGCTGCATGAGGACAGGTTAGCAGTTACTGCAGTGTTTCTCAAACTGTGGGGCGCGAGCATATCGAAAAGAAAAGGATAAAAAAAATTAATTTACTGGAATGAAGTAAAACAAAATAGTTTCTGATACAATAAAAAAATACAGATTTACATTGATATAATTTATATGTATCATCTGGTGAAAAAAGGTGATCAAAAATAAAAGATTCTACTTTGAACGCTCATTAGCTATCTTTGATCCTATAACTAAATAAAAATATTTTGTTTGCTTTGCTGTAATCCTACGATGAGAGATTTTTTTTATTACGTTTCTTTTAACATAAAATATTACTTTTCCTGACTTTCGAACACTCTTGTATGGTTATCTTCATCCCTTTTTTTAGGGAAGTTGTAAATTATATAATTCTGTTGCGCTTTTTTTCTACAATGCTTTGAAAGAGTTTTTATGATACATGGATAAGCATATTGAGAGCACTGAAGGATTAATTGGCGAGATTTCATTTTTTTGTAATTTTACACTGAAACATATAATACAAAAAACGTTAATTCTGTGTGGGAAAACTGTTTATTTCCTGTGTGACCTTGACAGAGATTCCTCCAATATGTCAGTCTTAATGGGAGCTAAAATGAATTGATCACATATCTCCTTTTTTCTGAGTTTTTTTAGAATCTTAAGGTGCTCTTGTTTCGACCGAGTTCCCGGCGTGACCACTTTTGTTCAAAAATATTTTTTTGAACATGATGCATTTTCCCCAATAAATAACTTAACGATTATAATTGTGATGTTGTACGACTGATTATGGTTTACAAATGTAAATGAGCTGAATATAAAAAAAGAATTGGGCATCTGTGATCTCTCTGAAAGGAAATTGAAGCTTATGAAACAAAAGGAAACACGCTGAAATAAATGCATATTATTCATGGTGGCGAAGTAAATTTTGTTTGAAAAAAATAAACATGGGAAACGAAAGGGAAAATTTTCAATTGCTACATTAAGAACTTTATCAAGAAAATATGAAGCCATAAATTGTACCGCAAAATGCACTTCACCCTTTTAAAAGACACAAGCAAGATAAAAGTTCAACAGGATGTTGTCAATTAAATAAGGACATTAAAACTACTGTATCTTGAACAAAATAAACTAGGTTTTGCTTTGCCAGCAAATGATGGCAAAGTATGTGATTTGCTTATGTCCTTTCTTAAAGTCCACTGCTTTGGAGATAAATTTTGGTTTCGTTTTGTTAGATATTTTCTCAAATTATGAAGACAAATTGAAAAATCCTTGGAAATAGGTAAGTATATATTCTCTTAGTTAATTTATTCACTTTTGGTGTTTTATCTTGTATATTGAAAATAATTATACAAGGGTAGGGGTGCATCATCCCCGCGACCATTAGCGTTAGTATCGAGGTGCACACCTGATCCCGGGCTAAAAACAGCACTGAGGATTTTCTCGCTTTAAATATTAAAAAATAACACAATTGTTATTCATTGGAATTTTATATTTTTTATTACTTAACACATTTTATTCTAAATGCTAATTCTGCGAGGCTTAAATTACAGTTCGTTCAAAACCGTTTATAATATGAGTATTTATTTCAGTAGCGCACACACACAGGAATTTTTTTCAAGGGGGTCGAAAGTTCACCAATCTTGCATCATGCTCCTTTTGATTTTTGTCGATTTTCGGGGAACAAAACACAGTAAACTAATTACTGAATAAATAATTAGCACTAATTAATAAAATTAATCGTGTAACAAATATTTAGTTAAATTTTACATTACTATATACTTAAAATTATAATCAATCGGAAAAATCAAAGGTTTGGGGTGGGTGGATACGGACCCCACTCCCTTGTCTGATACGCCACTGATTTATTTTCAATAAATCATTTTACATTTTGTATACATTGTCTCTCTCTAATGCACTTGGTTTTACTCTCCTTACAATTAAGCGCTATTATATCAAGAATAATCTATTATCATTTTTAAATCAAATAAACTCGTGTTAAGGTGGTACTTCGTAATTATAGAACAAGTTTAATAATTGTGAAGTGACTTCCATGGGAAGCGTCTTGCAGAGCTAAAAAGTTTTTTTTCAAAAGGAAGGCTAAAAATTAGAAATTGACACTCAAGAGTTAATTTTTGATATTTAGCTCAGATATATATTTGCCTTCAAGAAGTCATCGCAGAAAATCCGGATTCACAAAGGTATGATGTTAAAAAAATGGTAATAGTATACGAAATGCTTTTTGTTTTCTCAGTGCGAAAATTCAGCATCCACCTCTATCAAATTCAAAAGTGATTTATTACAAAATTGCCTTACGCTTTAATTTCACGTCACTGGGTGTGAAATCTATGAGAAGATATCTTTTTCGGCGGTTGAGGCCCTTCTAGAAGTGTTTTGAAATGGATCCCTAAACCCATTCTTAACTTTGCTATAATTTGCCCTCACGTCTGTATACTTGTTGATGCTTTATTATCGTCGAATGCTCGCTGCGATTTAAAATATATCTGATTTTGTTTTAATCCACTGCCGTAAATACTTAATACCGTGAATTAAAATTAACATGAATTATAGAAATGTACATTCAAAGAGATTCATTAGCTAATCGATTCGGCCAAGACTGACTAGAATTGTACGAGGTACAGACATTTTTACATGTTTTGTGCAGACGTCCGTTGGAGTTGCCTAGACTCACGTGAACGTTCGCGAAAATGCCAGATGTAATGGATATGATAAAGAGCAAACATAGATTAGTGCTATTTTTTAATGACATTTGTACTTTTAGAAATGGATCTTGAAGGAAATAAATCTTTAATTAAATATTATTTCTCAATCTGTTTCAGTTTAAAATTAGAGAAAGAAAAGTAACATAATTTAAACCCTATTATTTAAAAGTAATTTACTTAAAATATATATTATTTAAAAGAGGTAACATATAAAAAAAATTTAATATTATCTTATTAATTTGCACGGTTTATAATTAAGTCATTTTAAAAAATTTTGCGAAAAAATACTTTTTTATTGCATTCAATATATTATTATTATTATTAAATTGGGTCGCCAGTATTGAAAGTTTAAAAACACTAAATTGTTTCTTTTTCATAAATGAACTCGTGAAAAAGAGCTACTTAAAGTATACTTTTAATGTTTCGTGTTTGTGTGCTGCACAATATTTTATAACTAATTAATTAATACTAAATTTAAAAGAACAAGTTTAATAAGTATTGCACCAAGGGGCTTGTCTTGCAGACAACGTTTTCAAATTTTTTTGAAATTGACCCTCTGGGTTACTATATTTAGCTGATATCTATTTTTTTGTCCAACAGCCCCCCTTTTTTGCAATATGTTCCAAATTTTAAAAAAATTAGAAAAGGAAAAATAACATAATAATTATCCTATTTTTTAATATTTTTTTGCTTAAAGTAACATATAAAAAATTTTAATCATGTTATTAATTTGTACGGTTTATAATTAAGATCGCGTATTGTAGCAGCGTCAAAGTGCTTATTATTGCATTCAGTAATTTATTGATGTAAAAGGGGGGGCGCGATAAAATTGTGATTGGGGGGCCCCCGTATTGAAAGTTTGGCCTGAGTTACTGCGAAAGAGGCAACCCGGGGCAGCATCAGACCTGTATCGCCCCTCTAGGGTGACGTTTAAAGGCAGATCTTACACACGCGGGGCAGATTGGTCTAAATGCTCGTAGACCTGTTAGATGCGTTCCACTAACTGCATCTCACTGTCACCTGCGGTTAGCCTGGAGTAGAGAGCATGCATTGGGGATACCTCAACAATAGGCTTGTGTGATGTTTTCCGACGATTCCAGGTTTAGCTTACAGTCTGATTCTCGCCGAACTTTCATATGGAGAGGATCAGGTATCCTTTACCACCAAGATAACACCATTGAACGACACCGTTTTGGCTTAAGGAAAATTGTTTTGAATTTTTTATTTAGTTATTGTTTTTTTTAAAAATTTTACAGATGAATAAAAGCAAATTACTTTTAATTTTCTTTAAATTTTCCATAGTTAATGCATGTCACATTTTACTAGCAAGTTTACATTGCATATTCTTTAAATATTTTTTTTTATGATAAATTTCTCATTTGTATACAACATTTTGCAATTACTCTTAAAATAATAAGTAAAATATTAATTCTAGTAATTCTAGTCCTCATTGAAAATACTTATTTCCACTGAAAAATAATTTATTACGTAATTTTTTATTTTTTTCGTACATATCTTCACATACATTAATATATGATTCTAAAGCAACAAAAGCTCCAAAAACATTAGGACGATGCAACTTATATTAATATGAATTTGAAAACTTTCAATTTCAACCTTTGCAAAATCAATGAATAATGCAGAAAAGTGTAATCTACAAAGGCGTTTGCAGTACACTGCGTCGAATTCTAAAAGGCCCTTTCGATTTGATCAATAATAATTCTATCAAGATTACACCATTTCCAATATATTACTACCATTATTCCTAGACTCCCAAAGTAGAAAATGATACATTTATATCATTTTAAGTGCCAGAGAAAACTGCATACCAAAAACTGTGGATAGCTTTATGTCTCCGTTTTTATTGAGTTTTTTGGCTCATTAGATGTGAGATAAATTATTTTCAACAAGGGTCTGAGACAACTACATGTCCCCATCCCAGAGATAAATTCCTTTCAAATCTACATCTAGTTTTCTTAAATTGTATACAATAGCTCCTGAGCTCTTCAAAAATTGTGTTTCTTTTTCTTAATGAATAAGTAAATGTAAAATATTCCAAACATGTACAATTTGTAATTATTAGAGAATCTTGATGAATGTGTGATCATGATATTAGCTTGGAGTTATTAGAAAATGATAATAAGACAATTTTTCTGTTATATTGTTTCTGAAAAAAGAATCACGTCATTATTTCGAAGCTTATTTGAGAGTGAACATCAAAGTTATGTGTGTTTTTCTTGTACATGGATTTTATTAAGAAAGCATTATTCAGCAATGTATGAGAACCTTTTAGTATTTTTAATTATTTTTGTCAAAATCTAAGGTGCAATATACATATTGAGACAAGGAATCAGAAGGACCTTCAGTAATAGAAGTAGAATCTTTCATATTCAACACGAATTTCCCAAATTTAACTAATTTATCATCACGATTTTTAAAGCATATGTAATGTAGTCAAAATCATTTTATTATTTACTATGATTTTGAGAGGAGCAGTTTTTTTCATTCCAAACGTTTATCGTTTTAAAAAAGTACGCTCTCAGAAATTCCAATTCAATTTTTTTTAGTATACCGATTGAGAGAGAAAGTTCAACAACTAAGAGAAAGATGAATATTTATTAAAGTGGTCTCACTTACCAGTGGGGTCCATAGACTACTGATGATCCGTGAAAACTTTTTGTTGGTCAGTTGAAAAATTGACACATTATTTACTCGTTAATTTTTCTGAATATGTAATTTAAAAAAATGAAGTATAACAAAAAAAAAATTATGGAATATTGGCTATACTTTATTTTAAAAAAAATTATCTACTACTTTTAGTTTAGCGGCCTTTTGAGTTTAAGGTATCCGACTACGTTCGGGAAACCATGATTTTAAAAAAAAGCATAAATGTATAGTTTTCATGATATTTAGTGTCACTTAGATTGAATACATGTTTTAAAAAATTT